>ONZH01006631.1:0-70436 GCA_900303285.1 Rhinella marina | reverse complement strand
AGAGTTTTTGTTTTTTCCAAAGTGAGAAAGGCGCGGATTCTAGAGATGCTTTTGAGGTGCCAACGACATGTGTAGGCCAGTGACAGAATATAAGGGGGTAAAGGAGAGATTGCTGTCAAGCGTCACCTCGACATCGTGGGTGTGCTGTCTAGGGGTGATGATGGTGTTGCACATTGAGACAGAGATATAAGTTTTTGGTAGGTTAGTAGAACAATACAGTGTTGCCACCTAATGGCCTGTATTGGTACATTTATCTAATAGTTGCTGAAGCCTTTTTGAGCCTTTGGGCTCTTAGTGTATTGTAACTGGTTCCCCGGTCTCAGCTGAGGAACGTTGTTAAAGGGAACCTGTCATCTCCGAAGCCCCCCCTGAACTAGAGTAAGCGGTGTATAGTGTAAGTGATGATGAATCCGAATATGTAAGTTTTATCTTCATACTCACTTCCATTCTGACGCTGTGCTCCCACAAACCTGCAACGCTTACTCTAGTTCAGGGGGTGCTTTGGAGTTGACAGGTTCCCTTTAAGGGTGGGGGAGTGCGCTGCTCCCGCTTCTGGCCTGCTCATATGCCATGGCATCTGTGGGTGACAATGTATGCGATCAGCCTTATGGTTGATCTCAAACCTGTATGGTGGGTCTCTGCTGTTTTAAACAACTGAAGCTGTGGATAAGGCACCCCCCGCATGCATGAGCGGGCTCCCAGTTTAAAGCTGTGACTTCTGATGTACAAGGCAGAGGTCATGAAGGGGTTTAAAGAGGGCATAGACAGTGTGCACTTAATTGTGTAAATTACCCTTACTACACCTAATGGAACGGTGTAACAGTGGAACCGTTTTAGACTAAAAACTGTTGGATTGTAATATGCAGATTTTAAATAATGGGCCAGAACTTTCGCCATAAAAACATGATTGCGTACATTATAATCATTTTCGGATATGAAAATTAACATGAATACTGAGAATGTAAATATTTTGTCTCCATAATTCAAACGTTTTTGTGGTTATGTATACTTAAAATTGTTGTAATAGAAAACTGGTTAATGTTTTCTGTGTTCATGTTTTTGAAGAATTCAGACCCACTTCAAAGGTGTCCGTACACTGGGAAGGACCAGTAATTAATAATGTATGCCTAATGTGAATATTCAGGAGTTCCATTCATAATTGTTGGAAAGAAAGGTACTAGTTGCCATCTTGTAAGATAGGGCAGTAGCCCAAAAAAGAGAATATGCAGATGTAAAAATCAGAAAGAGGTAACTCATTTAAATTAAGAATTTTTTCAATGGAACTTCTGTAGTATTAAAGGGTATGTACACCATCTATATCAATAGACCATCCATATACAATTGCCACAAAGACTCTTTAATTTCAAACTTGCTTCAAATATACACTACATGAAACATACAAGTAATGTTGATAAAAAATGTTATAAAAACAATCATAATAAACATGCAGACCGATCTAAAGGCAGCATGTGGTAAAAACAACTGAGCGCATTGAAATATATTTTTATTTAAAAGTATCACCATTAGTATTTTTTATGGTTTGTATTCAGAAGGATTTTGGTAAAACTAGATAACCATTTTTGCAATGGATGTCCTATTTTTATGGTTCAAATTTTCAAAGTAATCTAGGTTAAAAGCACACTTTAGATGACCATGCACATTAATCTGAAATTGATCCAAATGGTTGATTTCAAGTAAACCGCATGTTCATTGGTCAAAAATTTACAAGTTACAAAAGATTGTAGGCCACTGATGACATATCATTATCATGTCACAAGAAGTTGGCTGTTAAGAATTTTCCTATGATAAGAGTAAACATCTTGTCTAAAGAATGTTCGCCAGAAAGATCTTTCCTCCATCACTTTGTTGCTTTGAACATGTTTGTGAAGCTTTAAACAGTAAAAGCCAATATGGAGTAAACTGTTTATGGCCATGTCTTCAACTAATGTTTTCCTTATTGTTCAACTGTTAAATAGGGTTGCCAACTGCCCAAAAATTTCTGGGATAGTGCTAAATGACAGATTATTTTGTTGGTAATGCCATCATTTACATCTCCCCAGTAAATGCTGGTGATGAGTTTTGATCAGGATATTGAGCTATAGAAGGGGGTTAATCATCTTTCATTATAGTTTTCCAATTAAAAAAAAAAAATGTTGGTTGTCCGTGATGTCAGAAAAAAAAAATTGGCAACCCAGCTGTTAAATGATTGAGAAACTTCTATGTAATGTGTATGGTCATCTTTACTATGGTCTCATTTTAGTGTACAATCGTACTACACACGATTAAATTTTCAAAGATGGAGATACCCTTTAATGTATTTATCAGTTACGTTTAAAAAAAGAGTATAGACTTTCTTGTATATATTTTCCAGACTTAAATACTTCACACCACGCGTTTTTGTTGGATCCGTCATGGATCAGCAAAAACGCTTCCGTCATTATAATACAACCGTCTGCTTCCGTTCTGAACTGATCTGTTGAAAGTCATTTGGGGGCGGATCTGTTTTCTATTGTGTCTGACATTCGTTTGGATCAGTTTCTTCATGTGGACACCAGAACGTAGCAGGCAGCGTTTTAGTGTCCGCCTACAAAACAGAATGGTGACTGAACTTAAGCAAAACTGATGCATTCTGAACAGATCCTTTTCCCTTTAGAATGCATTAGGACAAAACTGATCAATTTGGACCGTTTATGAGAGCCTGGGGCGGATCTCACAAACAAAACCTTACAATGCAAGTGTGAAAGTAGCCTAAGATTTTTTGCTGGTCAACTCTTTTGAAGTCTTTAATGTTCGAGCAGAATTGGCTGACTTTGTGTATATGAACAAAGTTATAAAAGTGTGTTAAAAACAGGTTTTCATGACCATTTTTCAACCATTTCTTTATCTATTTTCTGTACTTTTTTAATGGTTGTTTCGCATCAGTTTTTCACAACCATAGAAAAATGGATGATATGATATGCAGTACCCTCAGAATACATAATGGCTCAAAGCAGTCATAATATCTACCATAGTGTCCATCAGCAATAATGGGGGAATTTATCATTAGAAGAAAATTTTAAATTAGTGTTGGAGTACTTGGTGCCACATTTATCAAATGTCACAGGCTGATTGATAAATGTGGCTTGTCCTTAAACCTAACACTTCTGTCTAGAGAAGTTCCTCCACTTTTCCTACTCCACCCTCCTCCTGGAGTGAGATTGTGACTGTTTTGCGACTTTTTAAAAAAGTTGCAATGATAAATCTGGAGTGAAACTCATTAACATAGCTAACCACACCCACTTATCCACCAATATTACAAAACTGGAGTGAGTTTGCATAAATTTTGCGCACTGGAGTGCAAAAAAGTCGCAAAAGCCCTATTTTGCGACTTTTTGATGCCAGGATTCCGGAGTGAAGGTATGATAAATCAGGGCCAAGGTCTGTCATAGTGGCACCAAATATTAGTATGCCCCCCATGGTGGCCCCCTGCTTTAATGTTTTGCTTTAGCCCAAAAAAAATTAAAAATACTCCATCCATTGCATATGCAGTGACATTCAGTGTTTTCTTGATTTATGGCTACTTCACACAAACGTTGTCTTTTGCGGTCCGCAAATTGTGGATCTGCAAAAAAAAAAATGGATGGCATCTGTATGGCATCCTTTTTTTTTTTTTTTTGCGGATCCATTGTAATGCCTATCCTTGTCCGCAAAACGGCCAAGAATAGGACGTGTTCTATTTTTTTTGCGGGGCTATGGAATGGGCATATTTATGCAGACAGCACGCTGTATGCTCTCAGTATTTTTTGTGGACCCATAGAAATTAATCTGAACCCGCAAAAAATACTGTCGTGTGAAAGGGGCCTAAAGGGAACCGTGTTAAGTGTTATGACTGCACACTACCATCTCGAGTATGTGGTGACATCACACTTAAAGGGGTTCTGCAGGTTTTAACATCTGATGATCTATCCTCTGGATAGATCATCAGTATCTGATCGGTGGCGGCCCGACACCCGGGGCCCCCGCCGATCAGCTGTTTGAGAAGGCAGCGGCGATACAGGAGCGACGCGGCCTTCTCAGTGTTTACCCACAGGCCAGTGACGTCACGACTAGTATCACTGGCCTGGGCGGGGCTAAGCTCCGTTCACATGAATGGAGGCCAGTGATACTAGTCGTGACATCACTGGGCCTGCGGTAAACACATAAGGCCGCAGTGCTCCTGCAGCGCTGCTGCCTTCTCAAACAGCTGATCGGCGGGGGCTCCAGGTGTGGGACCGCCGCCGATCAGATACTGATGATCTATCCAGAGGATAGATCATCAGATGTTAAAACCTGCAGAACCCCTTTAATGCAGGTTCTTTTCAATCAGGAAAGGAAAGGAGTAACTGCTTCTATGCGTGCCAGTGGATGTAATTTTATTAACTCTTAAGGCTATAATTTGTTTTAGCTTGAGACACACCGATCTAAGCAGCTATTAAAAATGGTCCTAGAATTTTCAGTTAAAAAAAAAAAAAAGTGGATAGGCCTATAGACTTTCATGATGGCCTGTTTTGAGTTCAACAAACACAGCTCTGTAAATTGTACAGCGGCTGTACTTATCACAGCTCTGCCCCATTCACTTCAATAGGCTGAGCGGTGCCAAGGCAATGTGACAGATAACATGTTGCTGGCCTGGCCTAGGATAAGCAGTTGTTCATTCTCAAATTGCTGATCAATGGTGATCCCATCAGATATAGATAACTCATCCCTGAGGATAAGTTATAAGTATTAAAGTCTTGTAAAAACACTTTTTAGAACCTAGTGTGTCTATCCATCTAAAGGGAACAGTCTCAAAATATTTTTAACAAGGTGGTATTGACTGTATTATGTGTAACAGCTGTACAGTACTTTGGTTTATTGTAGAGAGATGAGTGAATTCATTAACTAAGAATCGTTCGCCTATTTCAAAACAATTGGAATTCCTTCAAATTCGTAGTTTTCCATTTAGTCATTACTCAAAAAGGCATCTGCTAATTTTATTTTACAAAAAACAGGGCAAGTAAGGATGAGGATTTCTTGACCCTGAACTGTAACCTTAAAGTCTTATATGACCTTAATAGACTGCTGCTGGACTTGAGTCAGACTTCCATGTATTCTCATTTGTCATAGGCACCGTATAAGATCACATTCAAGGAATTGTGAGCTTGTACACTTGCACACTCCTGACAGGCCTGTTTTAATAATTACCTGCATTCCCCATGTAATCATTATAAAGCATCTATTCGTATGGCTTATGTTGTGCCGTTCCTTTATTATTGCAACTAGAGTTAGCAATGAATTGCTAATTGGAAAGAGTCTTAAGGTCCTTTTACACGGGCCGATTATCGGCCAAAAAATCGTTCCTAGGAACGCTAGTGCCGATAATCGGCCCGTGTAAAAGTGGCCCTAATCAGCCGACGAACGAGCAAAACGCTCGTTTGTCGGCTGATTGGATCTTTTGTAGAAACCAAAAGATCCAATCTGTCGGGCGCACATCGCCCTGTGTAAACAGGCGATGTGCGCCTGACAGTATGGAGCTTCCTGGCCACACGAGCGATACAGCGATCACTCGTGTGGCCGGGCGCTCGATTCGTCGGGCCGTGTAAAGGCTCCCTGCCCGAGCGCCGATATCGCTGATCGGCGCTCGGGCAGGGAGAAGAATCGGCCCGTCTAAAAGGGCCTATACTGTGTAGTGACACCCCCAACTTAACAGCCATCTGTATCCTTACTGCAGACTGCGAGCAATTCATTGATATTATGAAGCAGGAATACCAATGGAAAGGCACAACCTAGATCCATAAGAATTGATGTTCCAGAATTGTAACATGGGGAATGTATGAAGATATTAAAATGGGCATGGCAGAAGCGGGGAGAGGTTCTCCTACCAATTTGTCTATAATGTCTTTAACTTTGCCGCTGTTGTCCGTAGACGGCTGCAAATCTGCCTTATCTATCATGTTCGTTACTGTGCTACTAATGTTACCCTGGTCATATATTTCCTGCCATGTCCATGATATTTCAATATGTACTGTAGCTGCTGAGAACCCGGCCTTGTACAGTATAACATATCTGAAACTGCAATTCAAAAATGAATATAAGGGAATATACATGTGGCTCACAAAAAAAGTCGTTCTTCTGTTATATTCATTACAAAAAAGCCTTTTTTTTTTACTACCCAGGAATGTGCATTTTTGATATTTATTAAAAATTAATAAGTCATTGTTCCAATCCCATTTTTTAACATAAAGACTTGCAAGTATCTGTTTGCAAAAGGGACCAAATGTAATTATTACAAAAAATTTCTCATCTATTTAATATTTACCAAAATTTTAGTTTGTAAAATTGGGCCATATAAGCCTCCTCCTTTGGAATAGCCAAAATCCACATGAAATGCCCACTTATGGGTCAGATTAGGTGGGCCCTGGCCATTTAAGGCCTAGCAGCACAAAATTTCAAGAACGGTCTCTTAATATCATGGACATTGGCAGAAGATTCCATATTTTTTTTTAAAAATGCACTAGTTACAAAGACTTTCCACATGTTTCTGAGAATGTATTGTGATTTTTCCAGTAAATTGCAAATATTGCTTTTTGTATATCTGCAAAGTACCATGGTCCTGTAATGAGGAGTCTGCTTATCTGACATTACAGTAATAGTTCCTAACATTACAAATTTCAAGCAAATGTCAAACTCTGCATTAGGTTATTTCTCTGTTATAGTTTCTGTTAAACTTACTGGACTACTTGGTGCCAAAGATTTTATGATGGGGGAAGGGCTGGATAGTATATGTGTATGTCTATTCAGCAAGGCCTTAAATGTGTATAGACACACAACTTTGGCAATGTGATAACACCTAGTCAATTTATTAATCAAATTCTTCAGTGATTAAAGAGAACATACAGTACTTATTTCCTGGATTTATTGAAGGAAAATGAAAAATATAACAGGAGAGCCAACAGATCCTCTATGCCACACTGCATATAGGAGCTGACAAGATCCCCTTTAACAACCATACAGTATATGAAAATATTTCAAGGAGTTTAATAATTTTGTATTTTTTTTTTTTTCAATGTGAAGGCTAGCGACCATGCTTTTGTAAAAGGGAGGAAGTTATTTCAATATACAAAAAAAAATGGATTGTCCTGCGAAGATATATATTTATCATATATTGCAGTTTCCAAGTTTTGAGGTATAGTATATTTTCACTATTATGTTAACCGTATGTCAGTTATTTTGGATTTTGCTATATACATTACAATTACATAGATTACAATGTATTGCCTAAACTTTAAATTATAGTCTTAAAAGGGGTTAGTAGGGTTCAGAGCTGAACCCGGACATAGCCCTAATTTCACCCAGGCAGCCCGCCTGATGTTGGCATCGGAGCATCTCATGTTTTGTGGGCAAAAACACACTGCTGGGCTGTAATGGGCTGACTTTAGTGCTGCCCTAGCCGTTTTACTGGCTAATGTAGCGCTAAATCCTGCCCATCAGTGCTGGTGACATCAACGGGCTCATTACGGGGCGGAAGCCTCAGCCAAGCAAAGCTCAGTTTGGTCACTGGAACCAGGCAAAGGAGGGCATCAGAGCATAAGATGCTCTGGTGCAAACATCAGGTGGGCTGCCTGAAGTGAAATTAAGGGCATGTCCAGGTTCAGCTTTAATCGGCCATTTTGACGCTTTTTCCTGTTTTCTGTACGGGAAATTTTTATATATTTATAGTATGGTGATTTTCGCATGTGGCGATACTTATTAGTATTATTATTATTATTATTATTATATTTTTTTATTTTTTAACTATTTTTGTTTTGGCAAAAGGCTGTTGATTTGAACTTTTATGTTTTAAAATTTTTCATCTTTTCCCCCATAGGAAACTATAACAAGCAATCATTTGATTGCTTGTATCATAGACTCCAATGCACTTGCATTGGAGTCTGAGGATTTTACTGCTTTCCTGTGTTGCCCTATTAAACAGAAGGGCTCCATAGGAAGTTCTATGAAGCCTCCTCCTGTCATTGACTGACAGGGGCTTCTGCATACATACTCCGGTTCCCCCGATCGTCACAAGGGACAGTTTTAAGCCCTCGGATGCCATGGCCAGGGGTGATCAGCCTTGGGTGTATTTGGTATAAATCGGCAGTTCGCCAGCGGCCATCTTTAAACACGCGCCCAGTGATGTACTAGTACAGCACTGGACACAAAGTTAAATGAATATTTACCAATACTTGTCAACATAAGTCATCGATATTTGATCGTCAAGCCCTGGGCAGAGCAGTTTTTTTGATAAAGCATAGCTCGCTTTTAAACATGCATTAGGTCAATTTCTTGGACAGTCAATTTGAGCATAAATGCATAAGGATATGTATTTATATTCTAGATTAAAAATAAGACGAAATGGCAAATGAGATTGGCATCAAGAAAACTTAAAAATGCATTGGAAGAAAACATTGAGTCCCTGAATTTGAAGCACGGCTATCAAATTTTTTTTCCTACAACATCTCAACATAAGAACCATCCTATTGATGGCGAGGTACATTATACAGTCTATACAGTCTATAAATTCTTTTTATTTAATTTATTGCAATCATTTTTATAAGATTTTATTGTAGAATGACTTTAAGTTAATTATACATGTCTTATTTCTGATTAGGCCGCCCATTTGAGGGAAAAAGTTGATCAACGGGTCATTGTAAAGATTCAGGACTTATTTAAAAGTGGAGTATGCAAAAGACGAGACATTAAAAAAATTATTAATCATTATGTTTCTCATGAACTTTTTTTGGGCCAAGATGTGCCGGTTGGTTCAAGAAGAAGATTTTTTCCGACCCTAAAAGACATAGATAATATAATGAGGTGATGTACCAAAGAAAAGAAAAACTCTGTCCTGGATCAAAGCACGGTGCTGCAGCTTTTTGAACAGTGGCAACGTGAAAACCCAGTCCACAACCTCTTTTATCGACCTCATAGTGTCACACAGGAGGGCAAGATGACAGAGAATTTCATGTTGTGTTACCAGGCAGAGTGGCAAAAAAAGTTACTTGTGAAATATGGCAACAACATCACCCTTTTAGATGCCACATACCGAACCACAAGATACGCGCTGCCGCTTTATTTTTTATGTGTACGCACAAATGTGTGCTATGCAGTAGTTGGAGCATTTGTAGTTCAACAGGAAAATAGCAGCAGTATTGAAGAGGCATTACAAATGTTTAGAAGTTGGAATAAAGATTGGTCCCCAAGTTGTTTCATGGTGGATTTCTGTCTTGAAGAGATAAATGCTATAAACAGAGTTTTTGAAGGTAAGTAAACTTTTTTTAGTTCTTTGTTTTTTTGTTTTGTTTTTTTTTTGGGGGGGGGGAGTTGGGAGACCATCAAAATATAAATGGGGAATATATGTATTTGAAGAATTAATAAAAAATTAAATTAATGCTTTATTTTAGTGGTCACAAAGGTTTGGTGACGCTAGAGTGCAGACTAAGGGCTCATACATATGAACGTATTTTCTTTCCGTGTCCGTTAAGTTTTTTTTTTTGCAGATGTCTGTTTACGTACGTCCGTTTCTGTTCCACAAAAAAATAAAACATTGTACGCATCATGGACAAGGATAATACTATTCTATTAGGGGCCATCTGGAATACGGAATCTACACGGACGTCATACGTATTTTTTGCGGACCGCAAAATACATATGGTCGTATGCATGAGCCCTGATAGTTCATTCACACAACCATATTCATGTATCACAGCTTTTTAGCTGTTTAGTGGATTGTATGCAGACCCATTCATTTCAGTGTGGCTGCAAAAGATGTGGGCTACACATGGTGTGCTGTCCACATCCAAAAATCTGTTCTGTAGCACCATCAAAAAAAAATTCTGTTCTCCAAAACGTGTAAATGGACCAAAAATGCTAATGAAAGGAGCTCTGCTGTAACAAACCTCGTAGCCGTCAAAAGGACCAAGGCTGTTAGAGTACCAAAGTGGCCACTGCTGCCCTGACTTCAGGAGCACAAGTGCTTCCAGTATTTGACTGCTCATGCTGTGGTTATAAAGAACTAGGACATCTGAGATCTGGATATGTGTATATTTAAAACCGCAGATATTTGGTAGTTATAGAGCCTTTTTAGCTACAGAGTGGGCACTAAGGCTAGGGCTACTGTCGCGTGACAATAAATCGTGCGACACAGTGCAAAACTACACTGCTACAGTTGTCACGCGACATTAATGTCACACGACAATTTTTATAATGGAAGTCTATGGTGTCGCACTGCGACATGCTGCGACATGACAGTCGCAGAAAAATCCATCTTGTATGGAGTTTTTGTGACTGTTGTGTCGCAGCATGTTGCACGTCGCAGTGCGACACCATAGACTTCCATTATAAAAATTGTTGCGCGACTTTGGTGCAACACAATGTCGCGTGACACATGTCGCCGTGTAGCCCTAGCCTAACATCTGCCATTCATATGTAGCAGCTGCTGTGCATTGGTGAACCATATCTGACGTGACCTGCTCGTGTTTTATTGAAGTGTTAACCTAGCATATAACTATTTTTTGTTAAAAATGTCTATTTCCCTTAAAGGGCATGCGTTATCAGAATTGTACTTGTTCCATGTGCGTTTGGAAGCTTTCTTTTTTTATAGCTGAGAAAAAAAAATTTATATATACAAATGAGCTCTCTGAAGGCGCTGTTCCCTCTACACTTTCACAGGACCAGGTGTGATGTTTTCAGTATCTGGCCCTGTCAATCAAAGTGCCGAGGCCTTGACAGTTGCAGAGAAAGCAGTCTTTAGGTGTAGTGGCAACTCCCCCGTTGCTCCTAGAGGCTCATTTGCATATAGTAAAACATTTTTCTCAGCAATGTGGACACATGAACATGGGACCAACAAACTTCCCTTCAGCTGCTAAATGAACGTATAAGTAAGTGTCATAGGTACAAAACTGCTGACAGATGCCCTTTAAATTATACTATTTAAAGGGACTGTTTCATCTCAGACATTGGCATATTGCTAGGTTGTGGCCTATTGGTGTAGGTCCCACCTGAGACCCACGCCTATCTCTGAAATGAATGTTCAGCGCACTATTCAAATGCAGCCAATGCATAGTTCACTTCTGTGATTGACTCAAATAGGTGAGCCGGCACTCTTCTATTTTTGTCATTGCCACAGTAAGGAAGTGGGACGCAAACCCATGAAACATTGTGGGCACATCTTATGAGATGACGCAATCCATTTTAAATATGGCATACCTAGGACAATATAAACACTATGTAATGTATTGTTCTCTCATATATTTTAGACAGTGAAATCAAATTATGTGATTTTCACCGAGAGAAATCGTGGCAAGAGTGGATCAATAAAAGAGACCATGGAGTCTTTGAAAAAAGAAAAGAGCTCCTTGCCTTACTTCGCAGTGTTGCCCTTAGTACCGAAAAGGAGGAACATGACCTGGCTTTGACTAACTTAAAAAACAGTTATATTTGGAAAAAGAATAAAATGCTGAGAGTGTGGTTTTCTCACAAATGGCTACCAGATATAAAGGTAAATATTATTTTTTAAATGTTTTTGTACAGTAATTGTGATGTTTGAAAGTAGAATACAAAACAGGTTGTATTTCTTTTTAATCAGAAATGGGCACATATCTACAGAAGCCAAGAGCAGAATCTTGGAATCAATACAAACAATGGTTTGGAGAGGCAGCACCAAACTTTGAAGCACAGCTACCTGAGTCAAATGATTCGAGTTCTTCATTTTTGTTTTTTTCCGGACACGTATCAAAAGTAAGTATTTTATACAATTATAATCTAGTTTTTTTTTATGTTTCAGTTTTATTCTTGGAGAATTATCTTCTATGTTGTCATAGTACTGTTAACACATGTTACAGAGCAGAAATAAAAAGTATTAGCTCAAACTTGAGCATCATGACATCTATTTACCAACAAAAAAAAAACTCCATACAAGTGTGTGGTTAAGTAGTTGATGATTTTTATTTATTTTTTATTATCTCAGCAGTTAAACAGTTAGATATTTTTTCAACTTCAGATAACTGTATGTGTTACAGCAGAAGTTGTATGTTTTGATGTTGCCAATTAATATGGTGATTATGTTGTCCCTTGAGCCAGTGCCATCTTTAAATTGCGATTATCTACAAGTACGAGCATAGTAGATGTCCTTAAGAGGTTAACAGCTATATTTAGGTATTTGGAATTTCTTAAAACAAGCCGTCTAGAGTCTGAGTTTAAACCGAACATATTCCAATCTTCACCCAGGCTACCCCTCTGAGATGAGCATGAAATGATGTGGTGCTCTAAGGGCCTTTTATTAGATCTGGTTACATAACGGGTCTCTGCTAGGCAGGGGCGACCATCACTAATTGGCAGGCTTTAGGACTGCTAGCCATTTTACAGGGCAGTGCCAATGCTTAAGCTTGCAAATTAGTGGTGACACCATCGGTAGACAATGCTAAATGGAAGCCTACACTTGGCAGCAACCCATTATGTTTAGGCCCTTAGAGCATTGGAGCATTTCATGCTTTTCCCAGACGGGTGGGGGAAACAAAAAGGTTATGTCCGACTCAGTAGATAGACCAGCTTAATGCACAGCAGGGTGTTGGTTATGTAAAACATTTGGGACCAATTTAAGTTGTGGAATGATGGACATATAATTGTTAATTTTCATATGATCTGCTTTAACAAATCTGTTAAAGACCAATAGCTTGAGTCTTAGTGTAAAAAAACTAGTAAACTGTTTTATTACAACCTGTTCTAAATGACACACTATTTTTTTTTTTTTTAACTTTATTTCATTTTTTTTCCATCTGAAGTGTGGTTGCCTAAAGTGCTTTGGAAGACATTGCTAGTATGTCTGAAATAATGAAATGTATGGATTCAACTGTACAGATACATTGAATGATCAGGCAGGAGTACAAATCACCACTTCTGCCTATACCAGCTCCACTCTGCTAAAACCTGGCATACCATATTGGTATAGGTGAGGCTTTAGCAGAGCAGACTCAGCCAGGAGCTCTTCATAGCACATAATTGCTCTCGTCTGAGGCCACTTCATTAAAAGGGTTATCCCATCTCTGACAATGGGGGTATATCGCTAGCATATGCCCCCATTGTACTATGGGTACAGATCCCACCGCTGGACCCACACCTATATCGAACGGGACCCCAAAAGAGAAGGAGGGCGCAAGCGTGGCCCGGCTCCCATTAATTTCTATGGAGCTGACGGAAATAGCCAAGCCATTGCTTGGCTATATTCGGCGGCCCCATAGAAATGAATGGGAGGGTGGCTGCGCATGCGTGGTGCGCCCTTTTCTTTTGGGGCCCCGTTCTCGATATAGCTGCAGGTCCCAGCAGTAGGACCTGCACCCATAGTACAATGGGTGCATACGCTAGCAATATGCCCACATTGTCTGAGATGGGACAATGCCTTTAACGCCTGGCATAACTTTTTGGTAGCATTGGATATGCTATACAGTGCTTATAGCAGAGTAGAGCTGGTATAGACAGGAGTATGTTTGCCTGTCTGTATATTACTGCGACCACAGGAATCCGTACACCAATACACCACTGATGTCAGCAGTATACAGTTTCAAAAGCACTATAAGCATAAAAATGTAATTTTTTTTTAAATTATTAAAATAGTTTTTATGACTTAAAAAAAATGTTGAGCATTTTCTGACAAAGGATTCAATAGTTGTATAAATTTAGGTTAGTAAATATATGCTTACTGTTTAATTTATATCTTTTTAAAGGTACGTGCAATTGAATTTGCAAAGTTCGGAAGAGTATCGGAAATATGACGTGAGAGTTCCAGCATTTCTGCACAACCGTCCCAGGGATTTTATAGTTCATGTGATGCAACGATATTACAGTGGCCTAGAAAAAACGGACATTAGGTTTGCAGATGAGGCACATGGGAGGTTTGAAGTAAATAGCGAAAATGAAAAAGAAATTTCTTATTTGGTTTGTGTTGGCCCCGATGGACCTTCTTGTTCTTGCAAAGACTGGAAAAGGTTTTTGCTACCATGCAAACATCTGTGTGCAGTTCTCCGTTTTTCCAGTGTCAAATGGGACAATATTAACCCATTTTATGAAAATAATGTTTTATTCTGTTTAGACAGTGAATGTTTTGGGAATCCTGCTAATCAAGGTCAGATCAAGGTTGAGGAATCTGTAGATTTTGCAGAGCTTAAAAATGAGCCTGCTGGTCAGACCGCAGCCATACAAGATCTACCTTCCCGAAGGAGGCATAAAATTACGAATCTTATTAGAAAGTGTGTTAGGGGAATGAAGCAAACTATCGATTCAGTCTATCTTTTAAAAAAGATAGAAATCCTTAAAATCGTGGAGGACAGAATCAAAGATCTTCAGTTAATGATCAGAGAAAATATCCCACACGATGTGAGTCTGGCATTAGTGCCTTTACCAACACCATTAGTTACACAGCATATACAGGATCTTCCTGAAAGAAGGTATGGTAAACCAAAAGTTCAGGAGCTACATAGAGTGGGCATTAAGGCAGACTTGAAAAAGAGTGATGTGTGGGAGAGCGTAAATGAGGATCAAACTGAAGACTTGTGTCTGGAGAATGACAAAGTCTGGGTCATCATAAATGGAATAAAGTTGACACAACAGGATAGAGCTAATATTTGCATGAATGAATGGCTTGATGACCAGTCAATAAAAATAGCTCAGTTTCTGCTTTTAAAACAAAACCCACACCTTTATGGACTAAAAGACACTATACTTTTAGCTCATTCAGACATTGAAGCCATAAAGGGTGACCATGCTGTTCAAATTCACCATGTAGGGGTGCACTGGCTGATGTCTGTCCTCCATGAAGAGAGACTTTTTGTGTATGACTCCTTACCAAACACAACGGTTTCTGACGCTTTAAAAAAACAGCTTATCAAAATGTACAGACCACTGTTTAACCCCTTCACCCCCAGCGCCGTACATGTACGGCGCTGGGGCGATGCGGGCACATGGCGCCCGCTCGCGGGTGCGTCGGGCGTCATGGCCGGCAAGTCTCTGCTGTTTCTAACAGCAGAGACTTGCCGCTACCTACTACATCGGCGGCGTCTTCCGGGTTGACTAGATGCCGTGATCACACGTGATCACGGCATCTAGTTGCGGCTAAACCCGGAAGCGTTCGCTTCCGGGTGGTGTACAGACACCCCGTGTGGCCAATCGGGGTGTCTGTACACCATATGAAAACTGTAATCCTCGCTGGTGAGGATTACAGTTTTCAAAGTGCAATTCTTATTCTGGCCACTAGATGGCAGGCCAGGATAAGAAATGAGCAATTCATGTCTTTCTGAGTCTATAAAACCCAGAATTGCTCATAAAGAAAAGAAAAAAAGCCACAATATATAAGCCCATATTTGAGCTTTCTAATAGTAAAAAAAAATTTTAAAAAAAAGTTAAAAAATATATAAAAAATAAAAAAGATGTAAAAGTTCAAATCACCCCCCTTTCCGTATAAGTAAAAAATAAATACCTAAATAACAATAAATATAGACATCATGGGTATCATCGTGACCGAAAACGCCCGTACTTTTAAAATATAAAAAAAAAATTCCAATACAGCGAATTGTGTGGCGGAAAAAAGCGTCCAAATGGCGATTTGCCGTTTTTTGTCGCTTTTTTTTTCTAAAAAAAATTAAATAAAAAGTGATCAAAAAGTCATACACACCCCAGAATGGTATCAATAAAAACTTCAGATCGTCCCGCAAAAAATGAGCCCCCATACAGCTCTGTACACATAAATACCAAAAAGTTATAGGGGTCAAGATTTGACAAGGAAAAAAAAAAAAAAAAAGGGCAACTTTCTAATTATTTTATCACTATGAAAACGCAGGAAAAACTATACATATTAGGTATTGCCGGATTCGTACTGACCAGTAGAATGAAAGTAACGGATCAGTTTTAATGCACATCGAACGCTGTAAATAAGAAACCCGTAGAACTATAGCGGAATAGCGTTTTCTTTGCAATTTCACCCGGTTTGGAATTTTTTTCCCGCTTCCCACTACACCGTATGCAATATTAAATGGTGGCGTTGGAAAGTACAACTTGTCCCGCAAAAAAACAAGCCCTCATACAGCTATGTGAACAGAAAAATAAAAGAGTTATGGCTGTTTGAAGGCAGGGAGCGCAAAACGAAAATGCAGAACCGAAAAAAGCTCCGGGGGTGAAGGGGTTAAAGGTATAAATAAAGCTCTTGACGTAACATTTAAATGTTTTCAAAAGCAAAAAGGGGCAGAAGACTGTGGATTGTTTGCCATAGCTAATGCCACCGCAGTCACAGAAGGCATCGATCTGTCTCACATCCAGTTTGTACAGAGTGAGATGCGAACCCATTTAGTGAATTGTTTTGAAAGTGGCCATCTTAGCATGTTTCCACACAAACAACAAAGCAGGAAGGTTTATACAAAAACAATCTCGCTGACCTTGTACTGTTTTTGCCATCTGTATGAGCCACAGGAAAATATGGTTGAATGCTTCCAATGCCAACAATGGTATCATTTTAAATGTGTTGGCATAACAAAAGATGATAAGTGTGTTAAATCCAGAAAGAGATTTTATTGTTCTGTTTGTCAAAAAACTTGTTGAATGTTGGGGCTTAGTGTCACTGTTGACAATGTGTAATTTAATAATTTATTTTTCTATTTTAAAAACCTAACATTTTATAAACCTGCACTACTTGACCACAAGTATTTGAATTCTTTGTATATCTTTTTTGAAGACGTTAAAAGCAATCCATGATTAACTAGTCCTATGGTTGTACTTAATTTAGAAAATTGGGCTTCAATTAATTTTTTGACTTCCATATGGTATCCTATTAATGCTTTTAGTGTTATCCAATACATTCCAGAACAGTAAAGATTACATGGCATCATAAATTAGTATAATGCTATGTGACCTTGTCAGTGCCAGGAGTTCAGGCCAGGGGCTACAAGGACTACGTGTGTGACATGCTCATCTTCAAGGGGCCTAAACATTCCATCCCTGTTAACTGACGCCTTTAGTGTAGGGAATAAAACCTCCTCCTGGTATCTCACTTATCCCATGTAGCACTTTTGGCACATGAGCAGTAAGAATGGGTGAACTCAATGTGGCCTATACTGAAAAGTGGAAAAGTGGTGAATATGGCAGCTTATGCACTATCTATAGGTATTTGCTCTTCACCATTCTCTTACTGCACTTCCTCCCTCAATAAGTCCACCAGTACCATTGGGTATTGTACACCCTGTCACATTACGATGTTAGTCCTTGTGATTGTCAACCTTCAATAGCTTTCTAACAAAATACTGGGGTTACTAACATTTAACAAGTCAATCATTACAATGACTGAATACTGCATCTAATAACAGCTCTCATCCTTCTCAGGTGGGATATGGAGAATATATATATATATTACACACATATACACATACATACACACACACACACACACACAGCAACAGTATATGGGCTCCTTTGAGGTTCTCCCAGCAACAGTGTGTGTGTGTGTATATATATATATATATATATATATATATATATATATATATATATTTTACACTGTTGCTACTACTGCATGGCCTCAGATGTGGTATTTACGCTAACCGTACATACCGTAACTACTACATGGCCCTGTCTACTACTGTGTGGCCTCACCATATTTGTGCTAGCAATACTATATAACATTCTCCTCACGTGGTGAATTTAAAGCCAGATTCATAAAAGTACTGTGTGCCTCCCCTCCTCAGACAGAGTATTTATGCTAGCAGTGCATACCATGTATACTGCTATATGGCCACCTCGTCAGGTGCCGGACCAACACATTTGTGGTTACTACTGCATGATCTCATATGAAGTGTTGCACTAGCATTAAATACTATGGCCTCCTTCTCATATGGACTATTTGTATTAGCCCTAGATGCTGTGTAGTTCTGTGTGGTTCTTTTCTGGGGTGTCTGATAGCAGTAATAGCAACCATGCTGCTTCTTTCCTCACTTGATGAATTTGCATTGGGTACTACTGTATCTGTGGTTTCTACTACATTACCTTCACACCACGATGAAGCCACTGGCCTCACATGCTGTAGCTTCTACTGGATTCCCCAATCTATACTGGTCCCAGGTGTTGTGATTGCATCTTCATTTGCTTCTCATTTTACTCTTTCAATAGATGTTATATCTCCACCAGGTATTGCCTTCATGCTGGCACTTGGTGCTATAGCTATTCCTGATGGCACTGGTCATTGCTTCCATCATCACACTAGGTATTTGCAATAGCTATAGCCTCTGCTTCTCACCGAGGCATTTTGTCTTCTAACCTACAGTTGGGTGTGAGCACTTAAGTTAGTCCGTCTCCAGAGAGGAATGGAGACGGAACGGAGGCAAACTGATGCATTCTGAACGGATTCTTATCCATTCAGAATGCATTAGGATAAAACAGGTCAGTTCAGGACCGTTTGTGAGACCCTGGGATGGATCTCACAAATGGATCCTACTGAGGCAGGTGTGAAAGTAGCCTTACTGTACAGGCTATTCTCAAAAATGTGCAGAGAGAATCTCCAAGAAGCCTATGTGGTCTATACGAATGCCTCATGAATTCTGAGCACTTCAAATACAGATTACACTAAAGTGGAGGGAGCATCACAAAGGAGCCTGTACATTCTAGGCATTTCAGTACTGAAAAGGCTCAAGTGTATGGTCTGCAGAGAGAACCTCAAAGGAGCCCATAGGGTCTACAGGAACTCATCATGAAGTCTGAGCACTTCAAATACAGATTACACTAAAGTGGAGGGAGCATCACAAAGGAGCCAGTACATTCTAGGCATTACAGTACTGAAAAGGCTCAAGTGTATGGTCTGCAGAGAGAACCTCAAAGGAGCCCATAGGGTCTGTAGGAACACATCATGAAGTCTGAGCACTTCAAATACAGATTACACTAAAGTGGAGGGAGCATCACAAAGGAGCCAGTACATTCTAGGCATTTCATTACTGAATAGGCTCAAGTGTATGGTCTGCAGAGAGAACCTCAAAGGAGCCCATAGGGTCTGCAGGAACTCATCATGAAGTCTGAGCACTTCAAATACAGATTACACTAAAGTGGAGGGAGCATCACAAAGGAGCCTGTACATTCTAGGCATTTCAGTACTGAACAGGTTAAGGGCTCTTTCACACTTGCGTCTAGGGTTCCGTTCCAACTTTCCGTTATAACGGAAAGAAACGGAATCCCTATGACGGCCATCAAAACGGACACCTCTTAGAGGCAGTCCGTTTTGATCCGTCTCCATTCAAGTCTATGTGCCAGCATAACGGATACTTATGGTGTCCGTTATTCTGGACGGAAAATAAATTACTGTCGACAGAACTTTATTTTCCGTCCAGCATAACGGACACCATAAGTATCCGTTATGCTGGCACATAGACTTGAATGGAGACGGATCAAAACGGACTGCGTCTTAGAGTTGTCCGTTTTGATGGCCATCATAGGGATTCCGTTTCTTTCCGTTATAACATCGTTATAACGGAAAGTTGGAACGGAGCCCTAGACGCAAGTGTGAAAGAGCCCTCACGTGTATGGCTTGCAGGGAGAACCTCCCATAGGGTCTGCAGGAATGTCTCATACAATAATAGGACAAGAGTCATAATCTAGCAGAACGGAAATATGGACATACGGAAATTGAATGCACGCGGCAGACCTTCCGTTTTTTGGGGGGACCCATTGAAATAAATTATTCCACATATGGTCCGCAAAAAAATGGAGCAGACACAGAAAGAAAAATATGGTTGTGTGAATGAGCCCTAAAGTAAATTTGTGATTAGTATTTGTAATCAATAAATGAGGGAAAACATTGCTGTCTCTGGATCTCTGAATCCTCAAAGGAGCCAGTACATTGTAGGAACCTCAGTGCTGAAGAAACTAGAATGTATGGGTTATGAGACTCTCCAAGGAGGCTGCACATTCTAGGCTTTTCAGTAAGGAACAGTCTAATATGTATAGGCTGCATGGAGGAGACTCAAAAGTGCCCATACATTCTAGGCATTTCAGCTCTGAAGAGACTAGAATGTATGGGCTGCAGTGCAAAACTCAAAGAACTCTGTACATTCTAGGCACTTCACTGCTGAAATGGCTAGAATGTATGGGCTGCGGCATGCCACTCAACACAGCCTGTACAATCTAGGAACAACCTCCACAGCACACTCTCAAGATGGCTGCCACACACTTCTCCAGTCTGAATCTCCACCTCTGCCAAACAGGATCTCTTGGTCATTGCTCCAGGAAGCTATAGTCTTTCCTGTGGTAAACAGTGACATCTTTTGGCCAAAAATTAAATGTCAGTTTAATAACAACTATAATTACAGGAGCAGGTGCATTCACAAAATGGAGGCTGTTTCACCACCTTACATATTCACACTTCACCCCACACCCATTACAGGAGGAGCTTAGGAAGGACCACTACTTTCAAATGTATATATTGTATGTTACTCTGCTACCGGGTGATCAGTCTTGCTCTGCTGAATCCTCAGTACACTCTTGTACTTTGATACTGCATGGAATAAAGATTGATCATTTTTATTTGGAGTTTGGAGAGACATCGGGGGAGATTTATTAAGCTGCCTAAGAATAAGAATGTCCCTAGTTGCCCATGGACATTATGAACTTTGAACGCCGTTACCAAGGACAATATAACGAGAACATGATGGGCGACTATATTTGGGGATTGATTCGTGAATCTGATTTGCAGTATAGTCGTAAATCTCGGAAAAACACACACTTCTGAACAGTTTTTGGTAATCTGTGTAAATTTGCAATGCCTATAGTGTTCTTAGTCTGACTGTATAAATGAGAAGATGCAAAATCGTCTGTTTCTATAATAAAAATTCATAATTTTCGTTGCCATGGTCACAAAAGCGAAGTTTTATGATGAATGTAAGCAATTTTTAATTTGTTTTTGACATAAGCAATTGGAATATAACATTAAAAAACTGGGAACCAAACTTGTGTTACATAGTGTTATCAGAGTTAGGGCTCATGTACACGAACGTATTTTTTTTCCATGTCCGTTCCGTTTTTTTTTTTTGCGGCCCATATGTGGGACCATTCATTTCAATGGGTCCACAAAAAAAAAAAAGGAAGGTACTCCGTGTCCATTCCGTTTCCGTTTGTCCATATTTCTGTTTCGTAAAAAAATAGAACATGTCCTATTATTGTCCGCATTACGGACAAGGATAGTTCTGTTCTATGAGGGGCCAGCTATTCCATTCCGCAAAATATGGAATGCACATGGATGTCATCCATATTTTTGGCGGATCCGTTTTTTGTGGACTGCAAAATACATACGGGACCCATTGAAATGAATGGGTCTGCATCCTATCCGCAAAAAAAACGGACGGACACGGAAACAAAATACGTTCGTGTGCATGATGCCTTATTCTGTTTATTGTCTCTTTTTTGAGGTAGAGCTGTATGAATCCTGTTCTCCCTGAAGTCAGATAAATCCCTCACAAATTACCGATGTTTTCTTTCTTTGAGGTGATATTGGAATTTTTCAAGTGTATTTTGTAACTGTTTTTCTTTGTTGGGGAAATCTGCTTCCTGGGAAAAGGGGATGCTTTCTGCTAATTTTTCGTTCAGATTCTCTAATGTATTGACAAGATGACAAGAGGACAGGTCCAGGATGTCCTAGAAAAACACTGGGACCTCTTGGAATGGATCTCAATTTGTGCAAACTAATTGGGGATCACCATCAAATTACATATTGCAGAGGGAGAAGTTTGAGAGATAAGTTGGTGCATAGTCACTTTACTTCACTGGTAAATTTCCAAACCTCCTGGCTGCAATGAAAGGTCAAAGACTGCTTCAGATGTGGGGGCTGTGTAGCTCGCTGTCACGTTAAAACAGGTAGATCAGTCTGGAGCAATATTACAGGTGAAGTATATATGATTCAAGATTTTATTAAGTGCAAAACACGAATAGTGATCTGCCGTTTGACATGTGAATGTGGCATTGAGTATATTGTTAAGAAGATCAGGGAATTTCGGAGAAGGGTCGGAGAACATCTTAGTGACATCACCAATGAGAGATATACACCAGTTTCCAAACACATTCATCAATGTCACAGATTGCTGCCACTTAAATGTCACTGTGCTTAACGCACCTAAATTCCTTATCATACTGTATGATAGTTCTGCACTGTGTACAACGCGTGATATCAGACACATTGCTATGGTACCCAGGAAGCTTCCTGTATACCGGCTGCACTTCCTCTCTCTCCTCCATCCAGTAATTATCCCGCCCCCTGGTGTCCTGATTATGTGACCTGGTCACGTGGGACCATCAGCAGAAGCAGGCGAGCAGTGTGAGTGATGCGCATCTTGAACAGCAAAATGTATACAATCCAATGTAACAATTTTGGCACCTGGATGAGGCGCAGTAGAACCCACTCAAATACAAACTTATCTAATATATAAAGCTGACTGTGTGTGTGTGTGTATGTCCACTAAAGGAATCCGCGCCGTCACAGCTACAATCACGAAATTTGGCACACAGGTACATCAGGTGTCCGGGAAGGTTTTAGAACGGGTCTCAGCTCTCCAGAATGTACTGTTCCTGAGATATTGCCAAAAAGTCTCCACACACACCAGGTTTCCATAACAACCTAGCCAGTTCACTGCTGTAGGTCAGCTTTAAAGGGGCAGAGCGCTGTGGATGACACTGTTAAAGGGATATTCCGGTTACCATAAATATAACTTATGTTTTAGACTAATTCATCATCAATCATTACCTTATATAATGTAAATTTCACATATTTACCGTTCAGTAGTAATAAAAGATGTTCTTCCACTGCTACCCACTGTGTATCCTCCTAAATTACTATGGCATTGACCTGTAATTCAGGCCACCTTCGAAAAAAGGACTTAAAAGCCCCACCCCCAGGTCCCACTAAGTCACTACCCCAACTCAGTCAGGTCACACTCCTTCCACACTGCATTTGACCGGGATTGAAAAAATAAGGTAAAAATCAACTTCTGTCAGCTGCAGGGGAGGGAGGGTGACTTTCTCCCTACAGCTCATGCTCAGAGAGCACAGTGCTGCTGTCTGAGAGTGAGCTGTTCAAAAGGACATCCCTGTGTCCATCCAGGACCTGTGCATGACAGAGGACAGGGAGTGTGAAAGCCAGACTGTCCAGCCTCCCCCCAACGAGAAGCTGTGCCACTGGTCCTCATGATGCCACATCCCTAAACACGAGGCCATGCCCCATGGTTCCGTGAAGACACGGAGGAGAAGCTGTCTGAGCATGAGCTACTGAAAGGGTGGACATCCCTGTGTCTGTCCAGGCCCTGCGCTGGACAGTGGACAGGGAGTCTGAAAGCCAGACTGTCCAGCCTAAAACCGGACCTCTGGCCACCCTAGGGGCAGGCTGATGTTAGGGTGGCCAGATGTCCGGCTTTAGGCTGGACAGTCCAGTTTTCTGGCTACCCATTCTCCGTCCGGCACAGTGCCTGGACAGACGCAGGGATGTCCACCCTTTCAGTAGCTCACTCACACTCAGACAGCTTCTCCTCCGTGTCTTCACAGAGCCAGGGGGTGTGGCCTCATGTTTTGTGGGGTGGCTTCATGGAACTGGGGGTGTTGCTTCACGTTTGGGGGACTGGCTGGTGAGGTCCAGCTTTCTGGGGTGAAGACAGTGGCCACCCTGCTGTAGAGGTCACAGTTAAAGGGCAGGGTGCTGTGGATGTTTCTGTTAAGGAGCAGGCTGCTGTGGAGGTCACTGTTAAAGGGGCGGGCACTGTAGAGGTCACTCTCGATATCTTTTAACGACACGCACACAAACATTAAATGAAATAAATTAAATATACCAGGGCGAAGCCGGGTCCTTCAGCTAGTTACAATATAGAGTATAAACCATTAAAATATAACCTTTACTAGATCCAATTAAAATAATGGCCCACAAACATACATGTAAATTCTCAGGGCACCTAATGCCCCAACCCGGTGCAATACCAAACAAGTGTGCATTCCAGCTACTAAAATGTATCACAAACACACAGACCCTAGTCTAGGGGTGCTGGGTCTCTGCCCCTGAAAGACCCTATGCAAACTAGGCTTCCCCAAAATAAGGTATAATGCAGGAGTCAGTAAAATCACCCTATGAGAGCGAAGGGCTGCGTCCTTGCTAACAGGTCCCTGACTGTCCCTAGAGCAGGGGTTGAATGCCCAGCAATTCGTTAGGGGGAAAGAACAGGGAGACCCTATAAGCTAAGTAGTAAGATAACATACAAACTGTCCCAACGCGTTTCCTTGGTATACATCATCAATTCTTCAGTGGACCGATATTTTGATGTGAAGAGGACCAGCACTAGTATTCCATCTGGACCACACAACGAGAGGGGGGCACACTGCCTGTCATGATGTGAGACAGTATGCAGTGGCTCACACAGGTGAGGCACATGGCGTGGACTAACACTGTCCCTAGTGCCTGTCATGTCTCTCCCTGCACTTAAAGGGGTTCTCCAGGAATTAAGAAAATGAGAATACTTAAATATTACTTTATTATAAATATATTCCCAAATACCTTTCATTAGTTATAATGACTCGTTTTGTCTAGGGAGCAATAATTAGGAGAAATAAAATGGCCGCTGTCCTATTAGTACACACAAAACCAGTCCTAATCACAAGTTACCTCCCAACACTGAGGTAAAAAGCTGTCTCACCCTTCTCTCTGCTCTACTCGTCAGGAATTATGACCTGAATACAGTTTATTATGATATTTAGCTGTAGCTTTGTGGGAATGGAGTTCATCAGGAGACATGAAGTACAGAGAGGACAGACAGGGCAGACTAATGGAGACTGCACACAAGAGCTGCTGCTTATTAGCCACATCTGCTTATGAACGCCATTCCTACAGAGATTCAGCTAAAGATGTTATCATCTGCATTCAGAGTCATAATCCCTGACAAGTAGAGTCCTGTGTGATTAGGACAGATTTTCTGTGTACTAAACAGACAGCGGCCATTTTATTTTTCCTAATGAATGCTCCCCAGACAAAACAAGCCATTAAAACTAATGAAAGGTATTTGGGAAACTATTCATAATGAAGCAATATTTAAGTATTTTCATTTTCTTAATTCTCAGAGAACCCCTTTAAGTACACTGGAAAATGGCAGAAACCAAGATGATTGAGGCTATTTATAGGGCTGTGACATCACAGGGCCTGGCTGGCTGCTGATTCGCTGCATGCATGGCATTGTGGCTGATCCCTAGTTCCCAGAGTTCTTAGTTCCTCGTTCTAACATGTGCAGCAGCCATTAAAAAAAATAATATGATTCGTTACCACGAAGCTCAAGGAAATTCGACTTCTGTACGAACCAAAGTTTTCCTGAAATTCGGATCGAATTCCACTTTGTCAACTTCGGATTTGCACATCTCTAATTATATTGTATGACAATACCACCATCTACTGGTGATTTAATGTATTTCTTCTAGCCTGTATTTTATATGCATTGTGGGAAGTTCCTGGTGCATTATGGTCCTGGTCCTGTTTACTAGCAGCAGCCATCTTATGTCTGTGTGAGGAGCCACACTCTGACTGTTTTCTTCCCCATGTTCAGTGTCAACTGCCTGTCTCAAGCATAGTTGCAATAAAAGAGAAGGTTGCAGCTTACAGCCTTTTTATTATGATGAAGACAGGGGGTCTAGCTGCATGTCATATTACACATATTACACACCGTGCTAATTTGTATGAGGACATCATACTTCTATTTTATAATCATTGTGCCAACAGTTGTTGCCTCCTCATTAAGCTGCTTGCCTATTGTCCTGTAGCTCATCCCAGCCTTGTGCAGGTCTACAATTTTGTTCCCTGGTGTCCTTAGACAGCTCTTTGGTCTTGGCCACGGTGGAGAGTTTGGAGTGTGATTGATTGAGTGTGTGGACAGGTGTCTTTTATACAGGTAACAAGTTAAATCAGGGGCAATTAAGCACAGCCTATGTGTTATCAAAGACTGTACCTCACAAAGAGCCTGTTACTAAGATTATAGCCAAAGTTATTGGTAATGTGCTTTATATGGATTACACCTACCTCTGTCATGTCAATGAATTTGTTTATCTACCTCAAGGCAACTGATTATCTGTAAATGTTCCAGTTCTTTATAAAAATGGACTCCTCTTCATTTTACACTTCATTTGCACCCATGGGTGATGGTGTCATGAACACCAGGGACCCTGTCGTCCTTGCATGCACATAAAACCATACCACCAAGGGCACCTCAACCAATATCTGGCAGGAGATCCCTCAACAGCAGAGTGTGCCCTGAAAGGAATCTGGTGCTGTCTTTCCCATCATTGCACGTTGGCTCAGAGCAGGGGTGGACACAGACAGCAGAGGGGCTCTGTGTAAAGAATGTGCCTGCCCCCCCCCCCCCCCGCCCACAAATTCTCAACCTAACCTATGGTGTCCTAACATTACATACAGCAATACAAAACATACAGGGTAAGGCTACTGTCACACCTGCAGCACCTCCGGACACCTGATTCGGGAGAGAATGCATGGAATTGGCTGGACAGAAACTCAGGCATGCAGTTTGTGTCCTGATGATTCTCAGCATTTTTGCCAGAGTGTGGCTGGATCTCTGCCGGACCCCATTGTAGTTAATGGGGCTGGTGGGCATTCTGCATCCAGCAGTGCTGGATCCGGTGAATTCCGGGAGACTATTCTCTGCTGGAACAGCCTGCCAGAATCACTAACTCAGACGTGAAAGTATCCTAATACACTGCCCCATACCTCTTACATCCAGTGATGTCTCCTTTGATGTAGACTTCTCTGTCCTCCTCTTCTCATTTCAGAGCAGACCGCCATGATGATTTCTTTTAGCCATCTCTTCTCTCTGCAGAGTTTGACAGACAGACATCTTAGTTTCCTACTATTCCATTATTCTCCCACCTTCTTGAACACCCAATCCTGCCACCCCCAATACTGAGACGCTATGCTCCCCAAAACCATACTGCAGAAACAGTCCCTCTGCAAATACTAGTTACACAAAGATACTACTGCCTTCATCCTGCACCCAGGAAATAGTGTCCTGGACACTAATAGTGCAAACATAATATCCCCTAAAAATAACTGTGCTAAGCTGATACTGTGCCAGGCAGGGGCTGGCTGGCAAATTTTAGCCTGGGGGGCAAGCACACAGCACTGGCCCATGTGTAGCGGCCCACCCTTAACCTGTTTAACTCCGCCTACCATAAAGCCGGTATAGGTAAATGGGCTTTAAATGGTTAAAAGGCGGCAGCTGGTTGTGTTTTCATGTTGGATCCCAGATACAGAACATGGCTGAGTCCGTAGCAACAGCTTGATCATTAGAGGGACCAGATTTACCAACTCCTGAGCTGAAGAGACTCCATTAACTATAAAGAGGTCTGCTCAGGATGCTGCTCCTTTACCGAACAAAAAAGTCTTGCACTTTTCTGACCGGTCTTTTTAACAGAATCTGTGACCCAAACGCAAATGTGAATGGATAGTATTAGACGTATAGCATCAGATGTCTGTTTAACACACAAATACAGAGCAAGAACCAAGATCACTACATACACACAGCACCAGAACCAAACCTAGAAGTCAAACACAGAACCAGAACCAAGTTCACTGCATGAATACAGCACCAGAACCAGGCCCATATGTCAAATACAGCAACAAAATCAACAAGAAATATAGCACCATAACTAAACCAATAAGTCAAATACAGAACCAGAACCAAGTTTACTACATAAATACATCACCAGAACCAAACCCATAAGTCAAATACAGCACCAGAACCAAATTATCTACATAAATACAGCACCGGAACCAAGTTCTGTACATAAATACAGCACCAGAACCAAGTTCTCTACATAAATACATCACCAGAACCAAGTTCTGTACATAAATACATCACCAGAACCAAGTTCTGTACATAAATACAGCACCAGAGCCAAGTTCTCTACATAAATACATCACCAGAACCAAGTTCTCTACATAAATACAGCACCAGAACCAAGTTCTCTACATAAATACAGCACCAGAACCAAGTTCTCTACATAAATACATCACCAGAACCAATTTCTCTACATAAATACATCACCAGAACCAAGTTCTCTACATAAATACATCACCAGAACCAAGTTCTCTACATAAATACATCACCAGAACCAAGTTCTCTACATAAATACATCACCAGAACCAAGTTCTCTACATAAATACAGCACCAGAACCAAGTTCTCTACATAAATACATCACCAGAACCAAGTTCAATACATGAATACAGCACCAGATTTTAAATGTTTAGTACAGATACCATCTGAGTAGTCAGGTCAGCCCTTGCCATATGAAACTACAGCTCCCAGTATGGCCTGAACAAGTGTAAAGGGATGCTACCACCCATCATCAGCTGTAGGTCATCCAGGTGATTACAATCTCATCATACACAGTCAGTAGCAGAATAATCATTTCCATTTAGTGACTTACAGGTGACGTCTCTTCCTGAGTTCTTCCCCATCTGGTTCAGACCACCATGACGACTCCTCCCATCCACAATGCAGCTTTGCAGATTTTGCCGAGAAGATGTCTTCAGCTTGACGCTTTACCAACACATTGGCACCCTGCATACTGACACAAACTCATCTTAGTGCCACATTCGGTGCCCTGAATATAACAGCAGCATTAGTGCCACATACTCTGTGCCCTCTGTATACAGTGCCATATGCCCTCTGTATATAGTGCCACACACTCTGTGCCCTCTGTATATAGTGCCACATGCTCTGTGCCCTCTGTATATAGTGCCACATGCTCTGTGCCCTCTGTATACAGTGCCATATGCCCTCTGTATATAGTGCCACATGCTCTGTGCCCTCTGTATATAGTGCCACACACTCTGTGCCCTCTGTATATAGTGCCACATGCTCTGTGCCCTCTGTATATAGTGCCACACACTCTGTGCTCTCTGTATACAGTGCCATATGCCCTCTGTATATAGTGCCACATGCTCTGTGCCCTCTGTATATAGTGCCCCATGCTCTGTGCCCTCTGTATATAGTGCCACATGCTCTGTGCCCTCTGTATATAGTGCCACATGCTCTGTGCCCTCTGTATATAGTGCCACATGCTCTGTGCCCTCTGTATATAGTACCACATACTCTGTGCCCTCTGTATATAGTGTCATATGCCCTGTGCCCTCTATATATAGTGCCACATGCTCTGTGCCCTCTGTGTATAGTGCCATATGCCCTTTACCCTCTGTATATAGTGCCACATGCTCTGTGTCCTCTGTTTATAGTGCCACACACAGTGCCCCCAATGCTAGTGCCACATGCTTGGTGCCCCTTATAAAACGTGCCTCTTATATGTGCCCCTTTGTGTATAGTGCCCCTTCAGTGTGCCTCCTTTATGTATTGTGCCTCTTGCAGTATATGTGCCCATTTGTGTATAGTGCCCCTTCAGTGTGTCCCCTGAATACAGCGTACACACACTGTATTATAATACTCTGTAAAAGCTAGATTGCAGTGGGTGAGACGTCACTGGCTACAAGTTGCTAACGGTCACATGACAAGCTAGATGCAGTGGGTATATAGAGTATATACAGCAGTGTATATAATATATATCTGTACACACTGCATCTATTATACCTCGTACTTCACATATCAGTACACTGCTGCATATACTATATATCTATACACACTATCTATTATACCTCATACCTCACATATCAGTACACTGCTGTATATATTATATATCTGTACACACTACATCTATTATACCTCGTACTTCACATATCAGTACACGGCTGTATATACTATATATCTGTACACACTGCATCTATTATACCTCGTACCTCACATATCAGTACACGGCTGTATATACTATATATCTGTACACACTGCATCTATTATACCTCGTACCTCACATATCAGTACACTGCTGTATATACTATATATCTGTACACACTGCATCTATTATACCTCATACCTCACATATCAGTACACTGCTGTATATACTATATATCTGTACACACTGCATCTATTATACTTCATACCTCACATATCAGTACACTGCTGTATATACTATATATCTGTACACACTGCATCTATTATACCTCATACCTCACATATCAATACACTGCTGTATATATATCTGTACACACTGCATCTATTATACTTTTATAATAGATGCAGTGTGTACAGATATATAGTATATACAGCAGTGTACTGATATGTGAGGTATGAGGTATAATAGATGTAGTGTGTACAGATATATAGTATATACAGCAGTGTACTGATATGAGAGGTATGAGGTATAATAGATGTAGTGTGTACAGATATATAGTATATACAGCAGTGTACTGATATGTGAGGTACAAGGTATAATAGATATAGTGTGTACAGATATATAGTATATACAGCAGTGTACTGATAAGTGAGGTATGAGGTATAATAGATGCAGTGTGTACTGATATATAGTATATACAGCAGTGTACTGATATGTGAGGTACTAGGTATAATATAGTGTGTACAGATATATAGTATATACAGAAGTGTACGGATATATGAGGTACGAGGTATAATAGATGCAGTGTGTACAGGTATATAGTATATACAGCAGTGTACTGATATGTGAGGTATGAGGTATAATAGATGCAGTGTGTACAGATATATAATATATACAGCAGTGTACTTATATGTGAGGTGTGATGTATAAATTACACCTTGTATCTCACATGAGTACACTGCGTTGTATACTATATACCTGTACACACTGCATGTATTATACCGCGTACCTCACATATCAGTACACTGCTGTATATACTATATATCTGTACACACTGCATCTATTATACCTCATACCTCACATATCAGTACACTGCTGTATATACTATATATCTGTACACACTGCATCTATTATACTTCATACCTCACATATCAGTACACTGCTGTATATACTATATATCTGTACACACTGCATCTATTATACCTCATACCTCACATATCAATACACTGCTGTATATATATCTGTACACACTGCATCTATTATACTTTTATAATAGATGCAGTGTGTACAGATATATAGTATATACAGCAGTGTACTGATATGTGAGATATGAGGTATAATAGATGCAGTGTGTACAGGTATATAGTATATACAGCAGTGTACTGATATGTGAGGTATGAGGTATAATAGATGTAGTGTGTACAGATATATAGTATATACAGCAGTGTACTGATATGAGAGGTATGAGGTATAATAGATGTAGTGTGTACAGATATATAGTATATACAGCAGTGTACTGATATGTGAGGTACGAGGTATAATAGATATAGTGTGTACAGATATATAGTATATACAGCAGTGTACTGATAAGTGAGGTATGAGGTATAATAGATGCAGTGTGTACTGATATATAGTATATACAGCAGTGTACTGATATGTGAGGTACTAGGTATAATATAGTGTGTACAGATATATAGTATATACAGAAGTGTACGGATATATGAGGTACGAGGTATAATAGATGCAGTGTGTACAGGTATATAGTATATACAGCAGTGTACTGATATGTGAGGTATGAGGTATAATAGATGCAGTGTGTACAGATATATAATATATACAGCAGTGTACTTATATGTGAGGTGTGATGTATAAATTACACCTTGTATCTCACATGAGTACACTGCGTTGTATACTATATACCTGTACACACTGCATGTATTATACCTCGTACCTCACATATCAGTACACTGCTGTATATATTATATATCTGTACACACTACATCTATTATACCTCATACCTCACATATCAGTACACTGCTGTATATACTATATACGTTTACCCACTGCATCTATTATACCTTGTACCTGACATAACAGTACTCTTTGTGTATATATCAGGTGTAAAAGATGCAGTGTGTACAGATATATGTGGACAGTCATATATTATGGTCACTGTGTTAGAGTTAAGGACCAGTATTGGGGTTAGGGGTCAGTATTAGGGATAGGCGTAGTATAAGCATAAAGCTCCATTCAGACGACCGAAAGTGTTTTGCAGTCCCCAAATTGTGGATCCGCCAAACACAAATACTGGCCTTGTGCGTTCCACATTTTGCGGAACGCACAGTGCCAGCCCTATATAGAAATGCCTATTCTTGCGGACAAGAATAGGACATATGCACTATATATTTTTTGGGGGAACGGAACTACGTATGAGGACAGTACATGGTGTGCTGTCCGCATCTTTTGCGGCCCCATTGAAATGAATGGGTCCGCACCCGTTCGGCAAAATTGTGGAACGGATTCAGACTTAGAAATACGGTCGTCTGAATGCACCCTTATGGCCAGTATTGGGATTAGAGTCAGTATCAGTTAGGGGCCAGTACTGGGGTTAGAGGCAGCGTTAGGGTACATTCAAACAACCGTATTTCCATTCACTTCAAAGGGGCCGCAAATCCTAAGTTCTGTTCCGCAAGCCCCGCAAAAAAAGATAGAGTATGTTTTATTCTTGACTGCAATCGCAGACAAGAACAGGCATTTCTATCATAGGGCTGGACATGTGTGTTCCACAAAATGTGGAATGCACACGGCCAGTATCCGTGTTTTGTGGATCCGCAATTTGTGGACCTCAAAACACATATGGTCATGTGAATGTAGCCTCAGGGTTAGGGGTCAGTAGTAGGGTTAGGGGTCTGTATGGCATAGTATTAGAGTTAGAGAAAGTATTAGGGTTAGCAGTCAATATTAGGGTTAGGGACAGGATTAGGTGTCAATATTAGGGTTAGGGACAGGATTAGGTGTCAATATTAGGGTTAGGGGTCCAGGGTTAGAGGTCAGTACAAGGGTAGGGGTCAGAGGCCAGTATTAGAGGTCAGGGGCCAGTACTAAGGTTAGGCTACTTTCACACTTGCGTCAGCAGGATCCGTTTGTGAGATCCGTCACAGGCTCTCACAAACAGTCCTGAACTGATCAGTTTTTCCTTAATGCATTCTGAATGGATAAGGATCCGTTCAAAATGCATCAGTTTGCCTCCGTTCTGTCTCCATTCCGCTCTGGCAGCGTTTTGGTGTCCGCTTGACTGAGCAGAATGGAGACAGATCCGTCATGACTACAATGTAAGTTAATGGGGACGGATCCGTTTTGTCTGACACAATAGAAAACGGATCCGTCCTCCATTGACTTTCAATGGAGTTCTGAACGGATCCGTCTCTCATATATAAAATATAATACAAACGGATCCGTTCAGAACGGATGCAGACGGTTGTATTATCAGGACGGATCCGTTTGGGAGAGCCTGGACGGATCTCACAAACGGATCCTGCTGACGCAAGTGTGAAAGTAGCCTTAGGGGTGCGACAGGGCCAGTATTAGGGGGTCAGGCAAGGCCAGTATTAGGGGTCAGTACTAGGGGGTAAGGGGCTAGTATCAGGGTTAGGGGTCCAAGGTTAGAGGTCAGTACTAGGGTAGGGGTCAGGGGCCAAAATAAGTGGTCAGCGGCCAGTACTAGAGGTCAGGGGCCAGTACTAGGATTAGGGGTCAGGCAGGGCCAGTATTAGGGGTCAGGGACCTATATTAGGGTAATGAGTTAATGCAGGTCAGTATTAGAGGTCAGGGGCCAGTACTAGGATTAGGGGTCAGGCAGGGCCAGTATTAGGGGTCAGGGACCTATATTAGGGTTATGAGTTAATGCAGGTCAGTATTAGAGGTCAGGGGCCAGTACTAGGGTTAGGGGTCAGGCAGGGTCAGTATTAGGGGTCAGGGACCTATATTAGGGTTATGAGTTAATGCAGGTCAGTATTAGAGGTCAGGGGCCAGTATTAGGGTCAGGGGTAAAGGGGTAAGGCAGGGTGGTCAGTAATAGGTGGGCAGGGGCCAGTATTAGGGTTAGGGTAAGGCAGGGCCAGTATGGGGGGTCAGTAATAGGGAGGCAGGGGGCAGTATTAGGTAAAGGGGTGCATGTAGAGAGCATGGGGGGGCAGTTAATACTCACCTGTCCAGGCGCGGTCCCACGATGCAGACACGGCCTCTTCTGGCGGGTTTGCTCCTAAGGAACGTTGCAGGCGGCGCGATGACGTCATTGCGCCGCCTGCGTCAATTCAGTGCGCCGACCACCAGGAGTAGCGGAGCAGGGAGCCAGAGGTTCCCTGCTCCGCCTGCGCTGGCTGCTAGTGGCACAATTGTATCTGCATCCACTAGATGATGACAATTGAGTTCAGGAGCCGCGGCGGCCCTAACATACACCGGCCCGGGGGGCATCTGCCCTCCTGCCCCCCGGCCCAGCCCGCCCCTGGTGCCAGGGTGCTCCCCACAGTAATAATGCTCCCCAAAGATCCACCAATAGAAATAATTAGTGCCCCCAGTAGAGCCAATGTTCCCATTGTGCCCTCATAATGTGTGCCAATGCCCCCTACTGTGTGCATAAAAAACCCTCTTAGTGACCCAGTTCAGCCAAAGTCTGTATAGTGCCCCATAATGTGTGCCAGTATAATGCCCCTATATAATGACCCCAATAGTGCTCCTCTTGCCCCCTTCTCCATAGTGCCCCCCATGTGTGCCAGTAGATATGATAGGGCCCCCCATAGTGCTCTTCCTCCTCCATAGTGCCCACCATGTGTGCAAGTATATATATAGGGCCCCCATAGTGCTCCTCCTCCTCCATAGTGCCCCCCATGTGTGCAAGTATATATATAGGGCCTCCCATAGTGCTCCTCCTCCATAGTGCCCCCATGTGTGTCTGTGTATATATATAAATATATATATATATACATATATATATATATATATACAGTATATATATATATATATATATATATAGGGCCCCCCATAGTGCTCTTCCTCCTCCTCTTCCATCATGGCTCTCATAATGCTCCTCCTCCATAGTGCCCCCCTTTTATGCCAGTACATATAGGGCCCTCCATAATGCTCCTCCTCCTCCATAGTGCCCCCATGTGAGCCAGGTAGTTCAGTAAATGAAAACAATAAACACTTATACTTACCTCCTTGCCTCTGTCATCGATGCGATGCAGGCCTCTTCCGGCCTGTGTCCCGCGCTGTACGGCTCAGGCGGGGCGATGACATCATTGCGCCGCCTGCGTCGGCCTCTAATAGACTGCAGGCACTAGGCCTGCAGCCTATAAGAGGAACAGGGAAGGGAGACGCCTCTGCTTCCCCTGCCCCGCAGCACTATTCATCTTTATCGCTGTCCTGAGGACGGCGATAAAGATGAACATAGATGAGCGCTTCCACAATGGTATGTCCGCCCCTGACCCAGGTAGCTGCTAACCATGAGTAACCACTACTACACCCATCGGTCCACTGCACCCCCAAATTCTGTAATATCAGACTGCAGTTTCACCCCAGTAACAGAAGTATTACTGGAATTACTGATGTATCAAAGAGTACTAATAGCTTAAAATATGTAGTATTAGAGCACTTTGTACCCCCAATTATTGCAGCAAGGTGTAATAGAATAGCTCATGTTACTCAGGCTTTACACTCTGCTATTGTCCCCTGCTCTCTCCCTTTATTGTGTAAAGTGCCTTCCTATTATATCCCTACACTGTCTCTAAGCTGTGGCTGAGCTGCTCAATAGTAACATTTTGTGAATAAGTTGTTTCCTAAACACTGTCCCTAGTGCTTGTAACATCTTTCCCTGCACTAAGTTCACTTTAAAATGGCAGAGATCAGCAGGGGGAGACTTTTTATGGGGCTTTGACATCACATGGGCTGGCTATCTGCTGATTGGCTGTCTGCATGGCATTATGGGTGCTCCCTCGTTCTCAGGCTTTTTACTTCCTCTTTCTAACATGTGCAGCAGCCATTTTAGGAACAAATATGACTCGTTACCACAAAGTGCAAGGAAATTCAACTTCAGGGCAAATCAAATTTTTCATGAAATTTGTACTGAAGGGTCATTAACTAAAGGAGTTATTCATCATCGATTGCCTGTTTGGAGGAAAGAATTTTTTCTCCCTAAAATGAGGAAAATTGGCTTCCACCTCACAAGGGTTGTTTTTTTTCCTTCCTCTGGAACAACTTACAAGATAATGGGCTGAACTGAATGTACAGATGGCTTTTTTCATCCTTATAAACTATGTTACCATGTAGTGCTGGTAGTTTCAAACAGAATTTCATGATTCATTGAGATGAGCAAAGTTTTCAAAAATTCGATTTGCACGGTTTGCCAAATGTTTCCCAAAAATTTGCATTGTTCCGAATTAATTTCTCACGAAGCACGTTAAATCTTGGTGTACATCACTGTGGATTGCAGAAACATTCATAGCTAGCCCTTTCTGGAGTGAAACAGTTAATTTGTGTCAGAATGACAGGCAAGCCACATGTACAGACGTGTGCATCATCGTGCAGGCCACTAACAGTCCTAGCTAAGCCCTAGCTCTGTGATGGATAACCTCTGGCACTCCAGCTGTGGTAAAACTACAACTCCCCAGATGCATACTTGCTTTGCTGTTCTCAGAACTCCATACAAATGAATGGAGCTTGCTGGGAGTCGTAGTTTCATCACAGCTGGAGTGTCAGAGGTTAGCCATCACTGCCCTATCTAAACAAAAAGAAAGGCATACAGCAGACTTTAGTAAAGGAAAAAAAAACACTGTGCCCTTCAAGACCAATAACTCTTTAGTGGAACAAAAGAATGACATAAAGGCAGTGCCAATAAAGTAGTGGAGTTAAAAAGGGGTTCTTTTAAGCCACGTTGTGGTGGTGCAAAGACATGCTTTTGAACCACTTCTGTTAGCTGTAAAATTACTGTACATCACAATTAACCCCTTGCAGACGAGCTTGTGTCAGGCACGTCTTCTGCATGGCAGCCCCTGGCCTGAACTCCCGGCACTGACGAGGTCACATAGCATTATACTGATTTATGATGCTATGTAACCCTTACAGTTCTGGAATGTATTGGATAACACTAACAGCATTATGTCAGTGTCATCTAATACATTCCAGAACTGTAAGGGTTACATAGCATCATAAATCAGTATAATGCTATGTGACCCCGTCAGTTCCGGGAGTTCAGGAAAGGGGCGAGGGGCGGAAGACGAGAGAGACACGCTCGTCTGCAAGGGGCCTTAGGCTCAGTTCCCACTTCACTCATTTGGTCAGAACGAAGAACAGGTGCAGATCTTTTCATGATACCTCCTCTGAGAGTAGGATTGGCTCCTAATTTTGGCACATGGCAGCATACCTGTAGGTGAACTTATCAGTGTACGTCGCTCCTTTTCACATGATGCAGATTTTAAAAGAGAATGCATCACTATTAGTGTTGATTGAGCACCAAAGTGCTCGGATGAACACTAGGTGATGCTCGGGTGCTCTACTGAAACATTATACAGCAGACAGCGCAGGTAATGTCGCCTTGATTAGCGGCAGAAAAAATGACACCGGATGTCAAGTATATAGAATACAAAAACGTTATAATGCACACGATGCGCAGGTGGTGTTTAGGTCAGGCAACCTTGCGCAATATTTGCCCCCCCCCAAAAAAAAATATATTGCAGCCAGATATAGCAATAGCCCTTAAAAGGGCTTTTGGGTCTTTTCAAGAGAAAAACTAGCCCTGCCTAGCCAAATCCTATCCCTACACTATCTGTCCCTCCTTGCGCAAACGTTATACAGCAGACGCAGCGCAGATAATGTTGTCTTGATTAGCTGCAGAAAAATGACACCAGATGTCATGTATATATGATACAGAAACATTATAATACACACGCTGCACAGGTGGTGTTTAGGTCAGGCAACCTTGCGCTCGACCGGATATCTTATTCGGCCGATCATGCTCGCTCATCACTAATCACTATTGGTGATTGTCTCAAAAACCGGGTTACCCCATATGGATGATAAAACGTGCCATGAATATTGCCCAAATAAAAATAGGACATTTTTGCTACTGTAAGTAAAAATAAAAATAAACAATGAATGTATTACATTCCCCATTGATTTTTCCCTTGAGTACAATCAGAATATTTCCTTGGTCACCAAATACGGTACTTACTTATATTAGATGATGACCTCCAAGTGAAAGATATAATATCTAATGGGTGTAGGTTCATGGCGAGATAGCATGTAACCCTAGGCAACCTGGTGTCGCCCTCTATGTATTCCTCTCTGACCAGCAAACCTACAACTAACTGGCTTTCTTAAGAGTTTTTTCAAATATGGCTTGAATAGATGCCGCTTGTGTAAATATGTTGTTCTCACTAAACAGGTGACACCTACCTACAACAATTATAAATAGAGATGAGCGAGCACTAAAATGCTCGGGTGCTCGTTATTCGAGACAAACTTTTCCCGATGCTCGGGTGCTCGTTTCGAGTAACGAACCCCATTGAAGTCAATGGGAGACTCGAGCATTTTTTGCAGGGGACCTAGGCTCTGCCTAGGGAAGGCTGGGTGAAAACCTGGAAACCTCAGAAAATGATGGAAACACCACGGAAATGGACAGGAAACAGCAGGGACAGCATGCATGGATGCCTCCGAGGCTGCCTAATCCCACCATTACCCCAAATTCTCCTGCAACTGCCTGGTGGTTACCCTCATGGCAATTTTGCTCACCCAGACCAAGAAAGGCGAAACACATGCCCATCACATGTTAGGGAAGCACCCAACTAGGTGCAACGAAGGTCCATCACCGCCTGCAGGTGACACCACTGCTCAGGCTGGCACTGCTGTGCTATCCCCCGCCCCACGACGCAGGCATAAGCCTGACACATCATGGTGACAGTGTAGTGACACCAACAAGTGACCAAGTTAGATTGAGGTAGCAGTCAAATGTCTGTAGGTGAGCCTCCCAAAAATTTGTTTTGGAGTGTCCGAAGTTGACCCTCCTAAAAAATTGTTTAGGAGTGTCTGTAGTTGACCCTTCTGTAAAATATTTTTTTTGTTTTTCCTGTTATTAGTTTATGTACAACCCATGGCTGGCATGGTGGCAATATATAGGTTTGCTTCACAGACGGTCTACTGCACCGTTACGTTTTCTTCATCATTGTCAATTACTTTTTCACCAACTGTTGTCTGGCAATGATAAAGGGGAAGGTGAATCCACTGCCGAAGAAAACTGTCATCCTCCTACAATTCTCCACTTGTTCTCAATTGAAAAGAGGATGTTCTTACCGTGACCTTCCTCATAGTGGCCGCTTCTGCGGACGACAGAGGTGGTGTACCTACTGACAGCCTGACCGAACACGATGGCAGACGGGGAGACACTCCCTCATGTAAAATTGTTTTGGAGTGTCTGCGGTTGACCCTCCTGTAAAATAGTTTTCTAATTTTTTTTTGTTTTTCCTGTTATTAGTTTATGTACAACCCATGGCTGGCATGGTGAATATATAGGGAAGCACCCAACTAGGTGCAACAAAGGTCCATCACCCATGCCCATGCTGGCACTGCTCTCCTATCCCCAGCCACACGATGCAGGTATAAGCCTGACACAGCATGGCCGTGACACCAACAAGTGACCAAGTTAGATGAGGTAGCAGGTGAGCCACCCAAAAATTTAGCCTGACGCAGCATGGCGGTGACAACAGAGTGACCGAGTTTGAGGTAGCAGGAGGTGAAGCACGGATGGTAATTCGAAGGTGGAGGAGGAGGGGTTGGAGGAAGTGGCATAATAATTCTGAGAAACCATGAACGAGGTAGGCCCCGCAATCCTCCAAGTGGGCAGTACATGAGTGGCCCCAGGGTCAGAGTCGGTCAGAGTGACCGAGCTACACGACGGTAGCAGGTAGAGCACATTAAAAATTTAGCGTGGCCCTGTATGGCTGCGACAAAACATTGACCGAGCTACACAACGGTAGCAGGTAGAGCACATTAAAAATTTAGCGTGGCCTTGTATGTGGACGTTGAGGGCTTGTGCATGTAGGTGGGCTGAACTTTTTTTCTGCTTGCGCTCCAACGTCTGCTGTAATGACAGCTGAACGTTGCGCAGGGACACATTGGTGGACAGTGTGGAGGATCATGGTGGCGAAGGGGTGGTTTTACGGCGGGAGGCGCTCGTGCCGGGATCCTGGGCTGGGGGTTGACTCGCAGAGGCAGCGAGTGACACAGGGGAAGGAGCAGTGGTGGGACCCGCATGAGGGGAACGGACAGCCTTGGTTTAATAGTGTTTAGCACTCGTATACCTGCGCATGCTGGTGGTGGTTAGGCTGGTAGTGGTGGAACCCCCACGTAAAAATTTGGCATCAACTGGTACGGCTGTCAACATTGAGCTCGAACTAGTGAGGCATGTGTGGTATCGATTCTTCTCAGTTTAAAATCGCATACGTCCCCTATCTTGGGACCATATATTTCATGGATTTTTCGAATGACGACGCAGGACCCCAACTTAAAAATTTTGCATCAACCGGTACGGTTGTCAACTCTGCAATTTGTCAAGTGGGGCATGTGTTGTATGCATTCTTCTCAGTTTAATACCGTATACGGCACCTATCCGGAAAAATAGTTTGGAAAGAGAGGAAAAAGACGTATTTTTAAAAGTGACGTTCAGTATAGCTCAGTTAAAGAGAAAGAAAGGATTTTATGAAATGGATTTGTATCACTGAGAGCAAAAGAACCTATTTTTTTACGTGACGTGCAGTATAGATCACTTGGAGATAAAAAGGGGAATGTGCAGACTTGGGCTGCTATAGTGCAAACCACTATGGTGGTGACAACAGAGTGAGCGAGTGACACTGCGGGAGCAGGCGAACCACATAAACATTTTTCGTGGCCCTGTATGGTGGCGGTGACAACAGAGTGACTGAGTTAGTATGCGGTAGCTGGTGAAGCACCCAAAAATTTAGCCAGACACAGCATGGCGGTTACACCACCAATGACTTTGTCCGACTGAGAATGCAGTGAAATGGCTTTTGTTGAGCCTCCAAAATTTTTTTTCTTTTTGGAGTACATAAAGTCTACCCTCAGCAAAAAATCTTTTTTTAAATGTCGGTACTTGCGCCTCCTGAAAAATTGCTTTGGACTGTCTGTTTGAAGCTCCTGAAACATTGTTTTACACTGTCTGTAGTTGACACTGTGGAAAAATTGTTTGGAGAGAGGGCCTGTAGGTGGACCTCCAGAAAAATTGTTTGGAGAGAGGGCCTGTAGGTGGACCTCCGGAAAAATTGTTTAGAGAGAGGGCCTGTAGGTGGACCTCCGGAAAAATTGTTTGGAGAGAGGGCCTGTAGGTGGACCTCCGGAAAAATTGTTTGGAGTGAGGGCCTGTAGGTGGACCTCCGTAAAAATTGTTTGGAAAGAGGGCCTGTAGGTGGACCTCCGTAAAAATTGTTTAGAGAGAGGGCCTGTAGGTGGACCTCTGGAAAAATTGTTTGGAGACAGGACCTATAGGGGGCCCTCCTGAAAAATTGTTTAGAGAGAGGGCCTGTAGGTGGACCTCCAGAAAAATTATTTAGAGAGAGGGCCTGTAGGTGGACCTCCAGAAAAATTGTTTGTAGAGAGGGCCTGTAGGTGAACCTCCGGAAAAATTGTGGTAAAAGAGTGCCAGTTGGACCTCTAAAAAATTGTGTTTTTTGGGTCAGCGTTAGGCAAAGACGACAAGGAGGAGGAGGAGTAGAGAAGAGGAATCGGATACATAAGTAATGTTAATCTTTAGCTGCTTTCCCCCGGAGGAGATTTGAATTCCGGTGAAATGCAGGCTTTGTTCATTTTAATAAGCGTCAGCCTGTCAGCGCTGTCAGTTGACAGGCGTGTACGCTTATCGGTGATGATGCCACCAGCTGCACTGAATACCCGCTCTGACAACACGCTAGCAGCAGGGCAGGCCAGCACCTCCAAGGCGTACAGCGCCAGTTCAGGCCACGTGTCCAGCTTTGAAACCCAGTAGTTGTATGGAGCAGAGTGATCGCTACGGACGTTGGTATGGTCAGCTAGGTACTCCCTCACCATCTTTCTGTAAGGCTCCCCCCTACACTGCCTAGACTGGAGACAGGTGACAGTGTCTTGCTGGGGTGACATAAAACTGGCAAAGGCCTTGGAGAGCGTTCCCCTGCCAGTGCTGGACAAGCTGCCTGCTCGCCTCTTCGCCCCCGCTAATTGGCCCACAGAACTGTGCCCTCTGCCGCTACCGGCGTCAGATGGGAAGGATTGTTTCAGCTTGTGCACCAGGGCCTGTTGATATTGATTCACTCTCATACTCCTTTCCTCTACAGGGATGAGAGTGGAAAGGTTCTGCTTGTACCGTGGGTCCAGGAGAGTGAACACCCAGTAATCGGTGTTTGAAAAAATGCTTCTAACGCGAGGGTCACGGAATAGGCAGCCTAACATGAAGTCTGCCATGTGCGCCAGAGTCCCAACACGCAAGAATTCCCTCTCCTCACTGGCCTGACTCTCCATTTCCTCCTCCTCCTCCAAGTCCTCCTCTTCAGCCCATAAACGCTCAAGAGTTAAGGACTGAGCACTGGTACCCTCTTCTGTCTCGCCGACATTCTCCTCCTCATCCTCATCCCCCTCCTCCGATACGCGCTGAGAAACAGACCGGAGGGTGCTCTGGATATCAAGCAACGTATCTTCCTGCACCGTCTCTTGTGACAAGCGCAAAGCATCTGACTTCATGCTGAGCAGTGAGTTTTTCAACAAGCAAAGCAGCGGGATGGTGAGGCTGATAATGGCGGCATCGCCGCTGACCATCTGTGTTAACTCCTCAAAGTTGCTCAACACCTGGCAGATATCAGACATCCACGTCCACTCCTCATTGTAGACTTGAGGAACCTGAGTGACCTCACTACCAGTTCTGGTGGAAGTTGAAATCTGGCAGTCTACAATCGCTCTGCGCTGTAAACTCTGGATAACATGTTTAATGTCGAATTCCATCTTGTGGGCATGTCGCACAACAGTCGGTGAGCGGGCAGTTGTAGGCGGCGCTGCGCTGCCCTGAGAGTGGCAGCATCTGTGGTCGACTTGCGGAAATGCGCACAGATGCGGCGCACCTTGGTGAGCAAATCAGACAGATTGGGGTATGTCTTGAGGAACCGTTGAACTATTAGATTGAACACGTGGGCCAGGCATGGCACATGTGTCAGTCTGCCGAGTTGCACATGTGTGAGATGCCTGGCTTGAGGTTCAGCGGTGCCAGCCACAGATCGGTCTGTGCCGTGATGCCCTGTAACAGCTCTTGGGCGGTGTGCCTTTTGTCACCTAAGCTCAGCAGTTTGAGCACCGCCTGCTGGCGAATACCCACGGCACTGGAGGAGGAGGTGGAGGAGGAGGAGGAGGCATAGTACGTCTGAGAGACCGTGACCGAGGTAGGCCCCGCAATCCTCGGTGTGGGCAGTACATGAGCGGCGCCAGGGTCAGACTCGGTCCCAGCCTCCACCAAGTTAACCCAATGTGCCGTCAGTGATATATAGTGTCCCTGCCCGGCAGCACTTGTCCACGTGTCCGTGGTTAGGTGGAACTTCTCAGAAACAGCGTTGGTTAGGGCACGGATGATGTTCTGTGACACGTGCTGGTGTAGGGATGGGACGCCACATCGGGAAAAATAGTGGCGGCTGGGGACCGAATACCGAGGGGCAGCTACCGCCATGAGATTGCGAAAGTCCTCGGTCTCTACCAGCTTATAGGGCAGCATCTACAGGCTTAGAAATTTGGAGATGTGAACGTTGAGGGCTTGGGCATGTGGGTGGGTAGAACTGTATTTCCTCTTGCGCTCCAGCGTCTGCTGTAAAGACAGCTGAACGCTGCGCTGGGACACATTGGTGGACGCTGTGGAGGATCGTGGAGGCGAAGGTGTGGTTTTTCCGGCGGGAGGTGCTTGTGCCGGGGTCCTGGGCAGGGGGTTGACTAGCAGAGGCAGCGAGTGGCACAGGGGAAGGAGCAGTGGTGTGACCCGCAGGAGGTGGTGAACGGCCTTGGTTCCATTGAGTGGGGTGTTTAGCACTCATATGCCTGCGCATGCTGGTGGTGGTTAGGCTAGTAGTGGTGGCACCCCTGCTGATCCTGGTGTGGCACAGGTTGCACACCACAGTCCGTCGGTCATCCTCACTTTCTTTAAAGAACCTCCAGACTTGCGAACATCTAAGCCTCGCCACGGAAGCTTCACTACGTGAAACAGTTGCTGCTGATGCACCAGCTCTGGCCCTGCTTCTGCCTCTGGCCACACCACTGCCTCTTCCAACCTGTTCTGGTGCAGCACTCGCCTCCGCCTCAGAAGCACTGTCTTCACTCGGCTTATCAACCCAGCTTGGGTCAGTCACCTCGTCATCCTCCGATTCCTCAGTCTGCTCCCCCCTCGGACTTCCTGCCCTGACAACAACTTCACCACTGTCTGACAATCGTGTCTCCTCATCGTCCGACACCTCTTTACACACTTCTTCCACTAAGTCAACATTGTCATCATCATCATCACCCACAGACTGCGACAGTTGGAAAACTTGGGCATCGGGAAAGAGGTCAGCAGCAACCTGAGAAGTGGTTTGTGACTCTGGGAAGGATCCAGAAAACAGTTCCTCAGAGTATGCCGCATTCCAAATTTTCCTGGAAAGGGGACAGACTGGGGGGAAGGAGGTTGAGGTGGAGGAGCCAGAGGAGTGCTCCCTTGGGTAACGTGGGTGGACTGCGTGGAAGACTGACTGGTGGACAAATTACTTGAAGCATTGTCCGCAATCCACGACATCAGCTGTTCGCACTGTTGTGGTTTCAACAGTCCTCTACCACGTGTCCCTGTAAGTTGAGAGATGAAGCTAGGGAGTGTAGCTCTGCGGCGTTCCCCTGCTCCCTCATCAGCAGGTACTGTCTCACCCTGCCCAGGACCACGGCCTCTGCCTCTTCCAGTAATTGAATGCCCACGGCCACGCCCACGCCCTTGTCCTCGACCCTTAGCCCTGGGGTTCAACATTTTCTGTATATAAGTGTATTATATATATAAAAAAAAAGAATAAATGGGCCTGCTGTACTGAAACCCACAAACTTGTTCAATCTGAACAAGATAATATATAGGTGGATAAGTTAGAGCAAAATTACGTATGTTATTACGTACCGTGCAGTATGGAGCAATTACACTGAAACTATTAGATTAGGCAGACTTGGTCTGCTTAAGTGCAACCCAGACAAATGTCGCACAAAGATTTTTGTAATGTAGCTGTGTCAGTGAGAGCAAAAGACCTTTTTTACTGACGTGACGTACAGAATGTGTCACCTGGACAGAAAATACGGATTGTGGTTTGTGGTGACTGGACAGCTGAACTGTGACACACAGAATGGTTCCACACAGCTGTATGAAATGGATTTGTATCACTTAGATCAGAGGTGCACAACCTTTTCTGGTTAGGGGCCACATTGTCACACTGAACCAATCCCAAGGGCCGAAAATAAAACTTAAAGGGGTATTACCAACTGAAACATTGTATTTATGACATATTGAACATACTGTATATATCATAAATGACTAGTTACACCTCCAGGATTCCCATCTAATGGGAGAATACATGAAAAATACATGTGAGCAGCCACAATACATAGACATACATGTATGTCACCATATGGTTGGGGGCCGCATAGAAAGGTATCAAGGGCCGCATGTGGCCCCCGGGCCGCAGGTTGTGCACCCCTGACTTAGATAAAACAAAAAAACTTTTTTTTTGTATTTTTTTTTTTTTTAGCGTGACATGCAGAAATCAGAGAGCAAACTCAGCCCCTGCTGACTGTGGCTATTTTGACTGCAACCCAGATAAATGTCGCACAGAGAGAGAGCAAAAGACCTTTTTTAATGACGTGACGTACAGAATGTGTCACCTGGACAGAAAATACAGATTGTGCTTTGTATATAGCTGGATAAGTTAGAGCTAAATTACGTATGTTGTTACATAACGTGCAGTATGGAGCAATTACACTGAAACTATTAGATTAGGCAGACTTGGTCTGCTTAATTGCAACCCAGACAAATGTCACACAGATATTTTTGTAATGTAGCTGTATCAGTGAGAGCAAAAGACCTTTTTTAATGACGTGACGTACAGAATGTGTCACCTGGACAGAAAATACGGATTGTGGTTTGTGGTGACTGGACAGCTGAACTGTGACACACACAATGGTTCCACGCAGCTGTATGAAATGGATTTGTATCACTGAGATAAAACAACAAAAAAACAATTTTTTTATATTTATTTTTTTAATATATATTTTTTTTATATATATATTTTTTTTAACGTGATGTGCAGAAACTATCATAGAGCAAACTCAGCCCCTGCTGACTGTGGCTATTTTGACTGCAACCCAGACAAATGTCGCACAGAGAGAGAGCAAAAGACCTTTTTTAATGACGTGACGTACAGAATGTGTCACCTGGACAGAAAATACAGATTGTGCTTTGTATATAGGTGGATAAGTTAGAGCTAAATTACGTATGTTATTACGTACCGTGCAGTATGGAGCAATTACACTGAAACTATTAAATTAGGCAGACTTGGTCTGCTTAATCGCAACCCAGACAAATGTCGCACAGAGAGAGAGCAAAAGACCTTTTTTAATGACGTGACGTACAGAATGTGTCACCTGGACAGAAAATACGGATTGTGCTTTGTGGTGAGTGGACAGCTGAACTGTGACACACAGAATGGTTCCACACAGCTGTATGAAATGGATTTCTATCACTGAGATAAAACAACAAAAAACTATTTTTTTATATTTATTTTTTCTATATATATATTTTTTATATATATATATATATATATATTTTTTTTTTAACGTGACGTGCAGAAACTATCAGAGAGCAAACTCAGCCCCTGCTGACTGTGGCTATTTTGACTTCAACCCAGACAAATGTCGCACAGAGAGAGAGCAAAAGACCTTTTTTAATGACGTGACATACAGAATGTGTCACCTAGACAGAAAATACAGATTGTGCTTTGTATATAGCTGGATAAGTTAGAGCTAAATTACATATGTTATTCTGTACCGTGCAGTATGGAGCAATGACACGGAAACTATTAGATTAGGCAGACTTGGTCTGCTTAATTGCAACCCAGACAAATGTCGCACAGAGATTTTTGTAATGTAGCTGTGTCAGTGAGAGCAAAAGACCTTTTTTAATGACGTGACGTACAGAATGTGTCACCTGGACAGAAAATACGGATTGTGCTTTGTGGTGAGTGGACAGCTGAACTGTGACACACAGAATGGTTCCACACAGCTGTATGAAATGGATTTCTATCACTGAGATAAAACAACAAAAAAACAATTTTTATATATATATATATTTTTTTATATATATATTTTTTTAACGTGACGTGCAGAAACTATCAGAGAGCAAACTCAGCCCCTGCTGACTGTGGTTATTTTGACTGCAACCCAGACAAATGTCGCACAGAGATTTTTCTAATGTAGCTGTATCAGTGAAAGCAAAAGACCGTATTTGATTACGTGACGTACAGTATGGGTCACCTGGACAGAAAATACGGATTGTGGTTTGTGGTGAGTGGACAGCTGAACTGTGACACACAGAATGGTTCTACACTGCTGTATGAAATGGATTTGTATCACTGAGATAAAACAATTTAAAAAAAGGGTTATATATGGCGATAGCTGCACTACTAGTGCCAGCCAGCCCAGCCAGGAGACAAAAAAAATGTCTTGTAGCCCTTAGAAGGGCTGTTGGGTTCTTTTGAGATCACTCCTGCCTAACAGAGAACTAAATCCAGGCCCTAACACTCTCCCTGAAATGCAGCAGCTCTGTCCCTAACGACATCAAGACAGCATCTGAGCCGAGCACCGCGGGCAGTCACTAGTATATTCCAGGGTCACCTGATCAGGCCAGCCAACCCCTGCTATCGACATGTAAGAGCCCCACGTGATGCTAGGTGTACCGCAGAGTCTCCTGGCTTGTGATTGGCTGAGTTTATAGGCGGCAAAAATTCAAAATGCGGGAGATGCCATTTCCTCGAGCATGGCAAGATACTCGTCCGAGCAGCGAGCACTTACGAGTACCGTATTACTCGAACGAGCACCAAGCTTGGACGAGCATGCTCGCTCATCTCTAATAATGACTTTTGGGTTTTCCTTGGCTGTAAGCCATAATTATCAACATTAACATAAATAAACACTTGAAGTTCACTCTGTAATGGCTGTATATGATATATGTGTTTCACTTTTTGAACTGAATTATTGAAAATAATTTTTTTTAATGATATTCTAATTTATTGAGATATACTTGTAGATTAGAGGAATGTAGGAGAGGAGTGGACAGATATGGGATTCAGCCAGTTCCCTCAGGTTCTCCAGATCCAGTTGTTAAAATTACTGAACCGTCTGGCAGCTGGAGATAAGCCCTTCCATTCCATAGTTTAGCTCCTTAGGATTTTTAAAAGTTTGGTGGTTTGTGTGTGTAGTGTATATGTGGTGTATTTATGTATGTGTACCATGTATATGGTGTATTTCTATGTATGTGCGTTGCACATAAAAGATGTATATGTAAACATGTGTCTTGACACCACATGTCCACCGTTGAGTAGGGAACTTGTTGTTAAAAGTTTGAATTCCAACCCCTGGGAGTGGAGCATGTAGATGCTGACGTGTGCCCCCTGGGCACTTTCCCGGACAGTAACAAGTAGAAGACCAATACCAAGGTAACTGGACTCGGGACTCATTTTCTATATGGAAGTAGTCTGTACAAATAATGGATGCAGAGGATTGATGCCTGCTGCTAGGAAAACCACCCTGTTGGTTTCCACATTGTGATTAGGTTCCAGACCATGGAAGCCAGGTTATTGAAAGATAGACTCAGGTAAGAAAGTATTGGGCTACTCAAGTCTGACTGACTGTTGGAGAATTTGCAGCTTTGCCAAATGATTGTGAGAAAATGAACCTATTTTGAATATCTACTTCGAGGCAACTGTATAAGTAAAGTTTGGGTTTGGTTCAGCAACCTATTGACTGTCTCTTCATTCTCCGCCATCCTCCAATCACACCTAACAGTGCTGGCGTCACAAATAACAAGGACCCTGCCTCCACGGCACCCAAAACAAAAACCACAAAGGGCACCTCAACTACAGTACCATCTGCCAGGAGCCCCTGTATCACAGAGAGTGCCTCAAAGGATATGGTGCCAACCTTCCTATCACTGCACGCTGGCCCAGGGAATTGCAAAACTGTGAGTACAATAACTACTACACCCATCTGCTCACCACTAAACTCACATATCGCCCCTGCAGGCTGGTCACTGCACTTTGTGCAACACTAAAAGGACATAACTACTGTGTGCAACAGTTTTGGGGCCTAACTACTGTGTGCGACATTAAGGAGGCATAACTGCTGTGTGCGACACTAAGGGGGCATAACTACATTTTAAGACAATAAGAAGGCTTAACTACTGTGTGCTACACCAATGGAGCATAACTAATGCTTCTGACACTAAGGGGTTATAACTACTTTGTACAACACTAAGGGAGCATTACTACCTTCCGCAACACAAAAGGGGCATAACTACTGTGTGCTTCAATAATAAGGCATAACTACTGTGTGCTACAATAATGATGAGGCATAAATACTATGTGCGACAATGAGGTGGCATAACTACTGAGTGCAAAACTAAGGGGGAATAGCTAATGTGTGCGACACTAAGGTGACATAACTACTGTGTGCGACACTAAGGGGGAATAGCTAATGTGTGCAACACTAAGGTGACATAACTACTGTGTATAACACTAAGGGATCAAAACTATTGTGTGCAACACTAAGGGGGCATAACTTCTGAGTGCAACACTAAAGGGGCATAACTACTGTGTGTAACACTAAGGGAGCAAAACTACTGTTTGTGACACTAAATTGGGATAACTACTATGTGCGAAACTATGTGGGCAAAACAACACAAAGGTAAATGGCATAAAAACTGAGTGCAAAACTAAGGGGAATAACTACTGTGTGCAACACTAAGGGGGCATAACTACTGTGTGCGACACTAAGTTGCGACACTTATCAAACAGTGCACTCAGGACAGGACATCGTGTTTCCCTGTAACCGGCCCGCTCTGTGCTCTACTTTAACTTTCTGCAACAACAGAAACCATCTGGTGACATTTTCCTCTCTTTAGCCTGGCTCATCCACTTGAGAGGGGAGTGGTCAGTCACTAGGTGGATCTTTCTCCCCAACAGATAGTAGCGGAGAGACTCAAGTGCTCATTTGATGGCCAGTCACTCTCTCTTCAATAGACTGTACCTGATCTCGGCTGGGGTGAGTTTGCGGCTCTGGAAAAAAATGGGATGCTCCTCCCCGTTGATTTCCTGAGACAGTATAGCTCCGAGGCCTACTTCATAGGCATTGGTCTGTACCACAAACTCCCTCTTAAAGTCAGGCATCACCAGCATGGGTGACCCTCACAAGGCTCACTTCAAAGCCTCTTCCGCCTGGTCATTCCAGCAAACAGTCACCGATTTCCGTCAATGGTGCTGCTAAAATAGCAAAGTGGGGAACAAACCTCATGTAATACCCCACCATCCCCAGGAACGATTTTATTTGCCTGGTGGTGACAGGCCATAGCCAATTCCGTATCGCCTCAATCTTACTCATCTGGAGTTTGATGACTCTGTGTACGTCCAGGGAGGTCTGAGAACACATATGTGTTCCAAATAACAAACTGCCTGGCCTCCGGAGCCTGCTTAGAGGAATGGCTGTCAACAATACGTACTGTGGCAGCCACTTCACCTGCAACAGACAGAAGGGCTGAAATCTCTTCCCCTCGACAAACCATCTGTGGGCTGTTCTCCGTACAGGTCTCCCTATCCTTCCAAGGCTTCAGTATATTGACATGGTAGACCTGCTCCGGCTTCCATCAATCTGGCTGGTGTACCTTGCAATTTACGTCGCTTACGTCTCTAGAATCTTGTAGGGCCCCTGCTACCTAGCCAGAAACTTACTATCCACGGTCAGTACAAGAGCCAAAACTCAATCTCCCGGGTTAAAGTTCTGGACCTGAGCCTCTCCATTATAAACCCGACTCTGGGCTCGCTGAGCTGCCTCCATATGCTATTTAACAAGTGGCAACACTGTCTCCATCCGTTCTTGCAGTTTGTTGACATATTCAATAACACTTTTATGCGTAGTGGGCTGTTGCTCCCACTTGTCCTTGGGTACATCAAACAGGCCCCGGGGATGTCTGCCATATAGCAGGGCGAGAACCCAGTAGAGGCCCGTAGTACCTCTTGAACTGCAAACATTAGATAGGTCAGAAGGAGGTCCCAGTCCCTCCCATCTTTGGACACCACTCTTTTTAGCATATTTTTATTATGTTTGGTTACATCTCTCCACCAGACCGCCTGCTTGCGGATGGTAAACGGACGTCCCTAACTGTTTTATGCACAGCAATTTACACAGTTCCCTCATGAACTTCGACATGAAAGGTATCCCCTGGTCTGTCAGAACCTCTTTAGGTATTCCTACTTGGGAAAACATCTCCATCAACTCTGGGTACCGTGTGGCGTAATCAAGGACAACTAAGATATGTTGGTGACCCCTAGCGGACTCCACCAAGAACATGTTGGTGGGCAAGGTCCAATACCAACTTACGATATGCCTGGGGCACCAGCAATTTTCACCCCGCAGTTGGGTGACCCGATACAACAAATCTTGGTGAACCACAAAACGCAAAAAAAAGGTTTCAGCACCGGGTTGTTGTGGTTCCCCATCAATTACTAACACATTTTCCCAGGCTCGGGATATAGTCTGTGCTGTGCCGTACCAAAATTGTCACCTGAGACATTCAGGTCTGCCAATTCAGGGCCCGGTGGCAAGTCCTCGACCTCCCCAATCAACACATTCAGAAGGTGTTGTCTCCTGGCCGCTGGCCCTTCTGCCTCGGGCTCCCAGGGTTCTGGCCTCCTATTTGAGCAAGTCCAATCCTCTGGGGCTATCCCTGACTATTGGGGATCGGAAGGTCTAACTGCTGGCCACAGGGCCAGAAACAACGGGAAGTTTCTTCCTAGTATTAACTCATAGTGCAGGTTAGTGGCCACTGCCACCTCATGGATGCGCCTGCAGCCATGTTTATAGACACCAGATTGGTGAAGTAGTCTTTTAAGTCTCCATGTATACAAAACACACTGACTTTCTGGCCAGTAAACTCAGTTGGTTGCACTAGTGTAGCCCTGACAAGAGTCAGCAGCCACCGCAGGAGTGACTTCAGAAACCAAAGTTTGTGTCCATGGGCTCAACTAAATGGGGAGAGCCAGCCCTTACATGGCCAGGCTCATGACACCACCAGCAGATTATGAGGGCCAGATCCGCAGTGGGTACGTCCCAAGCGGTCTTTTTTGGCTCTGGCCGCCGGTTCTGGGGCGGGGATTTTCCCCTCCCCAAAGAGCCCCCCTTTAGGTTCTTGGTAGTCTCATACCTCTCTACCAGGTCCACCATCTCAAGGGCACTAACAGGAGACACCTGGCTGACCCAGTGCTGGAGGGGGTGTGGCAAAGCCCTCCAGAACTTGTCAGCCACAATACGGTCCAGCATAGCAGTAGGACTCAGTACCTCAGGCTGTAGCCATTTTTGCAATAGGTGCACCAAGTCATAATACTGTAATCTTGATGGTTTGGCCGGGTCAAACTCCCACTGATGCACCCGCTGGGCCTAAACCAAAGCATTTACCCCCAGTCGCGCCAGGGTTTCACCCTTGACTTTGTTGTAGGCTGCTTGCTCGTCCCGTAAATCAAAGTAAACCTGTTGGGGTCCTGATGCCAGGAATGGAGCGATGACCTCAGCCCACTGATCTCAGGGTAGACTCTCCCTCACGGCCATCTTCTCGAACACCTCCATGTAGGTCTCGACATAAACCACCGGTGCCATTTTGGGAATCACTGTGCAAACTGCTTTCTGGGCATCGTGGACCCCCTGCGATGCTCCTGACGTCTGTAAGGCCATCACGTGTTGCAACAGCAGCTGGTTCCTTTCTTGCTGTCGCTGATTAGGGCTCTTTCACATCACCGTCATGGATTCCGTTCTGGCTTTCCGTTATAACATCATTGTAACGGAAAATAACGAAAACCATGAGACGGAAATCAAAACTGACACCTTTAGAGGCATTCTGTTTTGATAGAAGTCTATAGGCAAGAATAACGGATCCGTCTGGTTTCCGTTTTGCTGGACGGCAAACAAAGTTCTGTCGACAGAACTACTCTAAGGGGGTATGACTACTAGTGATGATCGAGCACCGTGATGCTCGGGTGCTCTGGCCGAACACTAGGTGGTGCTTGAGTGCTCAGCCGAGCACCCGAGTATAATGGAAGTCAATAGGAGAACACCAGGCACCCCCTGCTCTGCAGAGGGGAGGGTGTCTGGTTCATAGGGAAACGTGAGAAAATGGTGGAAACACCACTGAACTGGTTAGGGAACAGCATGGGGAGGATGTCTGGATGCATCTTGGACACTGAAGTCGCTGCTATTAGCGATGATGTCTGATTATTACTCCACTGTTACGGAATGACAATAATACCCCCAGAAACCGAAGAAAGCATCGATTTTAGAGGAAATATTGTTAGGAAACATATATTTACGTGTATATAAAGCGCAAGTAGCAGCACGCCCTCACCCCTAATGTTTTACACAGTCAGATCAGCAGCAGGCACTCGCCCCGAATATTTTACAGGGTCAGCTCAGCAGCAGGCACTCGCCCCTAATGTTTTAGACATACAAAGATATATGGATATATAGTTGCACAACATGTAATAAGCAATAGGAGTAAAAGTAAATCTGGATATATGTGGCGCTATGCCGACTAAAGATAAAAAAGGAAGTCCTTAGTTACACATATTTGCAAATGCGTGATTATGCCCACTCACCAAACTTCACGGTAACTTCCTGTGGAGTGGGTCCCTACACTCATCTATGCCTCTGTTCAGACTAAATCCAAGTCTCCATTATTCAGGGCGTGTGGAACCAGCTAAATAGGAATCCTATCAGGAAGTCCTGGGTGAATGGGCGTCGCTAGGTCCAAAAGGGTTTGCGGGGCCCATTATAACAATAGAAAATTCGGACCAGCGATTTAGTCTGAACAGAGGCATAGATGAGTGTAGGGACCCACTCCACAGGAAGTTACCGTGAAGTTTGGTGAGTGGGCATAATCACGCATTTGCAAATGTGTAACTAAGGACTTCCTTTTTTATCTTTAGTCGGCATAGCGCCACATATATCCAGATTTACTTTTACTCCTATTGCTTATTACATGTTGTGCAACTATATATCCATATATCTTTGTATTTCTATAATTTTGCTTTATGGATATGCACTTATGAAAATATATATATATTTATCGCTGGTCCGAATTTTCTATTGTTATAATGGGCCCCGCAAACCCTTTTGGACCTAGCGACGCCCATTCACCCAGGACTTCCTGATAGGATTCCTATTTAGCTGGTTCCACACGCCCTGAATAATGGAGACTTGGATTTAGTCTGAACAGAGGCATAGATGAGTGTAGGGACCCACTCCACAGGAAGTTACCGTGAAGTTTGGTGAGTGGGCATAATCACGCATTTGCAAATATGTGTAACTAAGGACTTCCTTTTTTATCTTTAGTCGGCATAGCGCCACATATATCCAGATTTACTTTTACTCCTATTGCTTATTACATGTTGTGCAACTATATATCCATATATCTTTGTATTTCTATAATTTTGCTTTATGGATATGCACTTATGAAAATATATATATATTTATCGCTGGTCCGAATTTTCTATTGTTATAATGTTTTAGACAGTCAGATCAGCAGCAGACCCTCACCCCAAATGTTTTTGAGTGTCAGCAGCACTGAAGGTCAACTTGTCAGGAGGAGGACCAGAGTGAAAAAGTGAAAGAGGAGGTGGTGGATGATGAAATCACTGGCCAAACATGGGAAGGAGGCAAGCTGAACGAGGACAGCAGTACAGAGAGGGAGGGATCCGCAGCACCGAAACAGGCTGGAAGAGGCGGTGGGGTGGCAAAAGGGAGAAGGCAGGCCACACCAACAAGTGTGGACGATAAAATAATTGTCATTTGCAAGCTGTGCCATACCAAAATGAGCAGGGGCATGAACACTAGCAACCTAACCACCACCAGCATGATCTTCATGGCAGCAAAGCACTCTAATAGGTGGGCCAAACGCCTGGATCCACAATCAGTGTCTGCGGGTCACACCGCTGCCTCCTCTTCCCTATGTTATGTGCTAGCCAAGAAGGAAGGAAGATGGACACCTCCTAAAGGAAACCATGCTCTTACTTTGGGCTTGCTGTGTAAGTGGGCTGTGTATAAGTGGAGTTTAAAGAACCGGAGTTTAAGACAAGGAGGAAAAAAGTAAGGTTGGAGGGATTTTCCTTGTTTGTTTGTAATTTGATCTGAGCTGCTCCTTTAACTACAGCAAAACCGCATCTTATCACAGATTTACTGTTTTTCTATACTGTACTGTATATCCCCATCTAGCAGGTGCTCCATGGACAATGCTACTAAGTGTGTGTCCTGTGCAATGTATGCATGCCTTGAAGAACCATTCATGGGTGAATACATTTGCACTAGATGCAATCACGTTGCATATTTGGAAGCCCAGATCTTGGATCTAAATAAGCAGCTTGGCATACTTAGGGGCATTGAACACCTGGAGAGAGGCTTAGACCTCACAGTGCAGGCACTGGCTGGGGTCAGTGAAGAGGAGGAGGAGGGAGGAGATGGGCAAGAGGGAAAAGTGCCAGGGAGGCTAGTCCTGAGCTGGAACGCCCTAGTAAATATGCCTGTTTGGCTGATATTAGGGATGAAAGCCCAGGACCAGCGACACTGCAGCAGGCCGTTTCTCCTAGAAACCAGGAGGATGACCGCTGCAGGAAGGATGGGAAAAGGAGAGCAGCAAAGGACAGACAGATACTGGTGGTAGGGGACTCTATTATTAGGCGGACAGACAGGGTCATCTGTCGCCGAGACCGTGAATGCCGAACAGTGTGTTGTCTCCCGGGTGCTCGGGTTCGGCATATTGCGGACCGGATTGACAGATTGCTGGGTGGAGCTGGGGAAGACCCGGCGGTCATGGTACATGCTGGCACCAATGACAAAGTCAGGGGGAGATGGAAGGTCCTTAAAAATGATTTTAGGGAACTAGGTGAGAAGCTAAAGTCCAGGACCTCCAAGGTAGTGTTTTCAGAAATATTACCAGTGCCATGAGCGTCACTAGAGAGACAACGGGAGATTAGGGAGTTAAATAAGTGGCTCAGAGGCTGGTGCAAGAAGGAAGGGTTTGGGTTCATGGAGAACTGGGCCGACTTCTCTGTCGGCTACAGACTCTATAGTAGGGACGGGCTGCACCTTAATGGGGAGGGTGCAACTGCCCTGGGGGAAAAAATGGTTAGACGGCTGGAGGAGCTTTTAAACTAGGATCTGGGGGGCAGGGTGGGTGACCATACTAATAAGGGGGTAGATAGTGTAGATAGAGAGTGGGTCATAGGAAGGAAAAGTGTGGGGTTAGTGGGGGCTGGGGTTAGTAAGGAATGTAGGGAGAAGACTGTGCAAAACAACAACCAAAGTAACCCAAGAAGCCCGGATATTCATTTCATAAGTAATAGTAAATTGACAAACGGGGTAAAAAATATACATAGACCTCTTAAGTGTATGTACACTAATGCCAGAAGCCTAACTAATAAAATTGGCGAACTGGAATTAGTGATGTGTGAGGAGGACTGTGACATAGTGGGAATAACTGAGACATGGCTGGATGATACCTATGACTGGGCAGTTAATGTACAGGGTTACAATCTTTTTAGAAAGGATCGTCAAAACCGGCGAGGGGGAGGGGTCTGCCTTTATGTAAAGTCCTGTCTAAAGCCCACACTGCGGGAAGATATAAGTGAGGGACATGAAGATGTGGAGTCACTGTGGGTAGAAATAAATGGAGCCAAAAACAATAATAAAATACTAATAGGGGTTTATTATAAACCACCCAATATATCAGAGACCACAGAAAATCTACTTCTAAACGAAATAGACGAGGCGGCAAATCAGAATGAGGTTGTTATTATGGGGGACTTCAACTACCCAGATATAGACTGGGAAACTGAAACCTGTATATCTCATAAAGGAAACAGGTTCTTGGCAATAACCAAAGACAATTACCTTTCCCAACTGGTTCAGGACCCGACTAGAGGGACGGCCATACTGGACTTAGTATTAACCAATAGACCTGACAGAACAACAGATGTGCAGGTTGGGGGACACATGGGTAACAGTGACCATAAAATAATAACCTTTAAATTGTCATTAAAAAAAGCATTTCATCAGGGAGGAACAAAAATACCAAACTTCAAAAATGCTAAATTTAGCCATCTAAGAGAGGCCATAGGTCTAACTAACTGGGACAAAATCCTCAAAAATAAAAATACAGCCACAAAATGGGATATTTTTAAAAGCATCCTAATATCTAATTGTGAGAGGTACATACCGTATAGGAATAAAATGATAAGAAACAAGAAAAAACCAATGTAGATAAATAGAACTGTAAAAAAAGCAATAAATGACAAAAAGAAAGCATTTAAATCACTAAAACAGGAGGGGAGCAAGGAAGCATTGAAAAACTATAAGGAAAAAAATAGAATTTGTAAAAGACAAATAAAAGCAGCTAAACTAGAGACTGAAAGACTAATTGCTAAAGAGAGTAAAACTAACCCTAAAATGTTCTTCAATTATATAAATACTAAAAAGTATAAATCTGAAGGTGTCGGCCCCTTACAGAGTAGTGAGGGGGGAGTAGCAGAGAGCGATGAGGAGAAAGCAAAACTCTTAAATATTTTTTTCTCCACTGTATTCACTGAGGAAAATAAACTGTCAGATGAAATGCAGAATATAAAAGTGAATTCCCCTTTAAAAGTGTCCTGTCTGACCCAGGAAGAAGTACTGGGGCGTCTTAAAAAGATTAAAATAGACAAATCGCCAGGACCGGATGGCATACACCCACGTATCCTAAGAGAATTAAGTAATGTCATTGCCAGACCCTTATACTTGATATTTAAGGACTCTATACTGACAGGGAGTGTTCCACAGGATTGGCGCATAGCAAATGTGGTGCCAATATTCAAAAAGGGTCCAAAAACAGAGCCCGGGAACTATAGGCCGGTAAGTTTAACATCTGTAGTGGGTAAACTGTTTGAAGGTTTTCTAAGAGATGCTATCTTGGAGTACCTCAATGAAAATAAGCAAATAACTCCATATCAGCATGGCTCCATGAGGGATCGGTCGTGTCAAACCAATTTAATCAGTTTCTATGAGGAGGTAAGTTCTAGACTTGACCGCGGGGAATCAATGGATATCGTATATCTGGACTTCTCCAAAGCATTTGACACGGTACCACATAAAAGGTTAGTATATAAAATGAGAATGCTTGGCCTTGGAGAAAATGTCTGTATGTGGGTAAGTAAATGGCTCAGTGATAGAAAACAGAGGGTGGTTATTAATGGTACATACTCAGATTGGGTCACTGTCACTAGTGGGGTACCACAGGGGTCAGTATTGGGCCCTATTCTCTTCAATATATTTATTAATGACCTTGTAGAAGGCTTGCACAGTAAAATATCAATTTTTGCAGATGACACTAAACTGTGTAAAGTAATTAACACAGAAGAGGACAGTACACTGCTACAGATGGATCTGGATAGACTGGAGGCTTGGGCAGAGAAGTGGCAGATGAGGTTTAACACTGACAAATGTAAGGTTATGCATATGGGAAGGAATAATGCAAGTCACCAGTACATACTAAATGGTAAAACATTGGGTAACTCTGACATGGAAAAGGACCTAGGAATTTTAGTGAACAGCAAACTAAGCTGCAGAAACCAGTGTCAGACAGCTGCTGCCAAGGCCAATAAGATAATGGGTTGCATCAAAAGGGGCATAGATGCCCGTGATGAGAACATAGTCCTGCCACTTTACAAATCACTAGTCAGACCACACGTGGAGTACTGTGTACAGTTCTGGGCTCCTGTGAACAAGGCAGACAGAGCAGAGCTGGAGAGGGTTCAGAGGAGGGCAACTAAAGTCATAGCTGGAATGGGTGGACTACAGTACCCAGAAAGATTATCAAAATTAGGGTTATTCACTTTAGAAAAAAGACGACTGAGGGGAGATCTAATAACTATGTATAAATATATCAGGGGTCAGTACAGAGATCTCTCCCATGATCTCTTTATCCCAAGGACAGTAACCATGACGAGGGGACATCCTCTGCACCTGGAGGAAAGAAGGTTTGTTCACAAAAATAGAAGAGGATTCTTTACGGTAAGAGCAGTGAGACTATGGAACTCTCACTCACTCTCTCGGTGATGGTAAGTTCAGTAAAAGAGTTCAAGAGGGGCCTGGATGTATTTCTGGAGGGTAATAATATTACAGGTTATAGTTACTAGATATGGGTTGTTGTTGATCCAGGGAGTAATTCTGATTGCCTGATTGGAGTCGGGAAGGAATTTTTTCCCCTAAAGTGAGGAAAATTGGCTTCTACCACACAGGGGTTTTTTGCCTTCCTCTGGATCAACTTGTAGGAAAACAGGTCGAACTGGATGGACAGATGTCTTTTTTCGGCCTTATAAACTATGTTACTATGTTACTATGACTTTAATGCTTACTGACTACCAGTATGAACAGGCCTCAAAGGTAGGTGAGTTCATACACAGAAACCTAAACCAAACTGACCCTATAGAACCCAGGAACTAATGACAGGAATGAGTCTACCTGTTCCTCCAACAGGAAGGACAAATAGGAGTCTCCCTCAGGCCAAACAACTGCTTCAACCTAGTTTGCCTGAGCTGCTGGTGAAGGTGCCCATTTCCGAAAGTCACCTACAGCTTCCGCCGGTCTGGCAACGCTGCAGCAGTGCTTACATTTGCCAGCTCACTGACTGCTGTGCGACCTGAGCACGCGCTGGAACTCTACCTGATCACAATAAAGACGGACAGCGCTGCATGTGGAAAAGGTTCTGATAAGCGGCCTAGTGTCACAACTAGGAGGGAAAAGTTTTGGAAAATTGTAAAGGAGTACCTAGCTGACAATGTCAACGTCCTCAGAGATCCCTCTGTGCCTTATAATTATTGGTTGGCTAAGCTGGACATGTGGCACGAACTGGCGCTCTACGCCTTGGAGGTGCTGGCCTGCCCTGCCGCCAAGCGTTTTGTCGGAGTAGTTATTTATTGCCGCTGGGGGCATAATAACTGCTAAGCGCATCCGCCTTTTAACTGAAAATGCTTACGCTAATCAAAATGAACAAAGCCTGGATTGCCCCTGACTTCGCTACTCCACCAGAGGAAAGCGGCTGAACATAAAGGAACTTTAAATGTGGATTTTAAGGTGTATTGAATACACCGTATTTCCATGAAGCCCTTCCTCTTCTCGTCCTCTTCCTCCATCATATCAAACTGCTTATTAGGCTGCCCTTGCCTTTAAATATTTAAGAGGTTTACCAGCAGGGCCTCACCCCTAATTTTTTAAGCTAAAAAATTAACCTCACTCTGGTCCTCCTCCTGACATGTTGACCTGCATGTGCAGTATAACCTTTCTGTATCCTAAATACCTGACATCTAGTGTATTTTTTTCTGACGTTATTCATATAATATATAACGTTTGCGCAATCAGGCACAGATTTTCTGCCGTTAATCAAGGCGACATTACCTGTGTTGCTTGTGCATTATAACGTTTCTGTATCCTATATACCTGACATCCGGTGTCATTTTTACTGCCGTTAATCAAGACCACATTACCTGCACAGCGTGTGCATTATAACGTTTCTGTATTCTATATACCTGACATCCGTTGCTATTTTTTCTGCCGCTAATCAGCGCGACATTACCTGCTCTCCATCTGCTGTATAACGTTTGTGCAAGGAGGGACAGATAGTGTAGGGATAGGATTTGGCTAGGCAGGGCTAGTTGTTCTGTTGAAAAGACCCAAAAGTCCTTTTAAGGACTTTAGTTATATCTAGCTGCAATATTGTTATTCTTGATAGTCAAAATTTGCGCAAGTTTCCCTTATCTCCTATATACCTGACATTTATTGCGTTTCTTTCTGCCGCTAATCACGGTGACATTACATGTGCAGGACAATGTATGTTTCTCCTATGTATCTGACATTTATTGTGTTTCATTATGCCGCTAATCACGGTGACATTACATGTGCAGGACAATGTATGTTTCTCCTATATACCTGACATTTTTTGCATTTCTTTCTGCCGCTAATCATGGTGACATTACATCTGCAGGACAATGTATGTTTCTCCTATGTACCTGACATTTATTGCGTTTCTTTCTGCCGCTAATCACGGTGACATTACATGTGCAGGACAATGTATGTTTCTCCTATGTACATGACTTTTATTGCGTTTCTTACTGCCGCTAATCTTGGTGACATTACATGTGCAGGACAATGTATGTTTCTCTTATATACCTGACCTTTTTTGCGTTTTTTTCTGTCGCTAATCACGGCGACTTTAGTAAAGTCGCCTTCAAGAGCCGCAGAGAAACATATATCGGATTTCTGTTATTTGGGACACACAAATGTTAGACAGCAGACGCTGAAAAGGTGGTGTTAAGATCAGGTAACCTTGCACAATTTTTAACCCACCACAAAAATTATATATTGCAGCCAGATATAACAATGGACTTTTGTGTCTTTTGAACTGAACAACTAGCCCTGCCTAGCCAAATCCTATCCCTACACTATATGTGCCTACTTGCACAAATGTTATACAGCAGACGCAAAAGAGGTACTGCGGCCTTAATTAACGGTAGAAAAAATAGCAACGGATGTCAGCTATATAGACTACAGAAAGGTTCTAATGCACACGCTGTGCGCGTGGTGTTAGCGTCAGGCACACCTGCGTTCTTTTTGCCCCAAATGGAAAAAAAAAATGCAGCCAGATATAACAATGGACTTTTGTGTCTTTTGAACAGAACTACTAGCCCTGCCTAGCCAAATCCTATCCCTACACTATATGTGCCTCCTTGCGCAAATGTATACAGAAGACACAAAAGAGGTACTGCGGACTTAATTAACAGCAGAAAAAATAGCAAAGGATGTCAGGTATATAGTATTCAGAGAGTAATACACCATGCACCAGCTGCGCAGGTGGTGTTAATGTCAGGTCACCTTGCGCAATTTTTAACCCCTTTAAAAAAAAAAGTATTTATATTGCAGCAAGATATAATAGCCCTTAAAAGGGCCTTTGGGTCTTTTCAAAAGAAATACTATCCCTGCCTAGCGTTCTTCTCTCCCTACACTATCTGTCCCTCTTTGCAGCAGCTCTCCCTGACTCGGTCTGAGCCGGTCACATGTCACCGGGTGCTATATAGCAGTGATTTTCAACCAGTGTGCCTCCAGCTGTTGCAAAACTACAGCTCCCATCATGCCCAGGCAGCCTACAGCTATCAGCCTACAGAAGGGCATGGTGGGAGTTGTAGTTTTGCAACAGCTGGAGGCACACTGGTTGAAAATGGCTACGGCATTACAGTGAATTCCAGTACCTCCCAGCATGCTAATTGGCTAATTAGCGTGCGGGGAGGGGACTCGAGCATGGCGCTCGAGCACACACTGTGTTCGGCCAAACATTGTGTGGTCACGAGCGCCGCCATATTCGGCTGAATACCATATTCGGCCGAACATGTTCGCTCAACACTAACTCAACACTAACTCAACACTGTGCGACACTAAGTTGGCATAACTACTGTGTGCAAAACTAATGGGGAATAACTACTGTGTGTAACACAAACAGATCAAAGCTATTGTGTTTGACATTAAGTGGACATAACTACCGAGTGCAACACTAAGGGGGCATAACTACAGTGTAAATTTAGAAAGAGTATACTAGCTATAGCTATAGCTATGTGCGACACTAAGTTGGCATAACTACTATGCGCGACACTAAGGGGTTTAACTACTGTATGTAACACAAAGGTAATCGGGCATAACTACTAAATGCAAGGCTAAGGGGATATAAATACTGTGTGGCACTAAGGGGGCAAAACTGCTATGTGCGACACTAAGTTGGCATAACTATAGTGGAAACTAAGAAGGTATAAGAACTAACTGCAGACACTAAGGTGACATAACTACTGTGTGCAACACCAAGGGGTACAACTTCTATGTGCAACACTAAATTGGTATAACTACTGTGTGCGACACGATGGCTATGTGTATCACTAAAGTAGTATAAGTCCTGAGTGCAACACTAAGGTGGCATAACTATTGAGTGCAAGACTAAAGGGGCATAACAACTGAGTGCAACACTGAGGTGGCATAACTACTGTGTGCAAGACTAAAGGGGCATAAATACTGTGCACAAAACTAAGTTAGCATAACTACGGTGGGGACTAAGAGGGTATAACTGCTATGTGTGTGATGTGCACAGACCCATTGAAATGAATGGGTTAGGATTCAGAGCGGGTTTGATACGTTCAAGTCACTCAATACAACATCGCAGACAACTTGATCGTGTGAAAGGGGCCTAAGGGGACATAACTTCTGTGTGTGACACTAAGTTTGCATAACTAGAGTGGGAACTAAAAGGGCTTAACTACTGTGCACAACACTAAGAAGGCATATTTACTGTGTGTGGCACTAAGGGGATATAACTACTTTGTGCAACACTAAGGTGACTTAACTACTGAGTGTGACACTAAGGTAGCATAACTACTGTGTGCAAAACTAAGATGGCATAATTACTATGTGCAACACTAAAGGGGCATGACTATTGTGTGCTACACTAAGGGGGCATAAATAATGTGTACCGTACAACAATAAGGGAGCATAAAAACTGTGTACAACACTAAGAGGGCATAACTACTGTGTGCTACATTCAGGGGGAATAACTACTGTGTGCAACACTAAGAAGGCATAATTACTGTGTGCAACACTAAAGGGGAATAACTACTGTGTATGACACTAAGAGGACATAACTACTGTGTGCAACAGTAATGGGGCATAACTAATGCGTGCAACATTAAGGGGAAATAACTACTGTGTGTTACACTGAGGAATCAAAACTATCTTGTGCGACATGAAGGTTACATAACTACTGTGTGCAACAGAAAGATAGCAAAATAATTAAGTGCGACACTAAAGGAGCATAACTACTGTGTGCAACACTAAAAGGGCATAGTCACTGTGTGCGACACTTAGGGGGCATAACTACTGTGTGCAACACAAAGGGGACATAATTACTGTGTGTGACACTAAGGGGGTATAATTACTGTGTGCTACACTAAAGGGACATAACTACTGTGTGCTACAATAATAGAGCATAAATACTGTATTCAACAATAATGTGGCATAACTGCTGTATGTGACAATAAGGCAACATACTATAATGTAAACTCCTGACTGCTCCTGCCTAGAGCTTAATTTCATATTTTTAACATGAATATTTGGGCGGGAGGTTGTATGCCGACTGTGGGTGGTCTTGACTAGCTATGGGGGAGGGTTGTCAGATATTTGCTCAAGGAAGGGGGCTCTGCCTTTTCTAGTTCTTCCTCTGACCTCTCCTGATATGTCTGTTTTAGGCACTATTTGTATTCCCATAAAGTAATTCCAGAGAATATATCTAAGAATTCTATATTGTTCTGTTACTCCCTTATTCGTGCTACAAATGTATAATTAAATAGACATTTGTCTGTTACCAGGTGGAATTCGCTACTTCATAGTCTTACACTGTAACCTGTGCAATCAGGGCTGACAGTATCAGAGTGCGGGGAGACACCCCTTTGACATGAAAAATGGCAGCATCCAGTTTGTCATTTATTGATTCGTTTCTATGTGGAATAATAGAGGAATAACACAACACAGGGATATAAGAAAATATTCTCCAGATAAGTTATGTTATGTGGACATGTCAGGTGGGTGAGGGCTCCTCTGTGATGAGCTGTGGGCGTATCTGTACTTGGTCATATAAGATGCTCAGTTTATAGAACTCAGTTTCTTGTATTTATTACTGAAGTAAATTTCCAAAAAGCTCGAGTTGGCGGCCGCCAGAGATTTAGGCCCCTTTCAATGCGTGATGTGAACGCATAGCACCCGCACTGCATCCTGACCCATTTATTTCAATGGGTCTGTGTACATGAGCGTTTTTTTTTTCACGCACCAGTTCTTCGTTGCGTGAAAAACGCAGCATGTTCTATATTCTGCATTTTTCATGCAGTACTGGTCCCATAGAAGTGAACGGGGCTTCAGTGAAAAACGCATTGCATCCTGAAGCAAGTGCGGGTGCAGTGCCTTTTTCACTGATGGTTGCTAAGAGATGTTGTTTGTAAACCTTCAGTTTTTTATCACGCGCATGAAAAACGCATCAAAACGCATTGCACCCACATGGAAAAAACTGAACGCAATCGCAGACAAAACTGACTGAACTTGCTTGCAACATGGTGAAAGTTTTCCTGAACGCACTCTGAACGCATCCGGACCTAATCCGTCACGCTCGTGTGAAAGTGGCCTAAGAGGAGGGGGATGGAGGAAGGCAGGGAGCATTTCATCCTCCAGGTCTGTAGCTATGGTGTTAATTTCCCAAGACAATTAGGAACAGTCTGACAGCAAATGTGGGGGTGTCCCAGTGGTGGGACCTCCATGAATTGGATGCCTGTGCTGTATCTGGTGGATAGACCATAAGTGTCTGACATGGGAAGACCCCATTTAATCCTGGGGACTGTCAAATAACGTTGAACATATGTGGGGGTGTGGTCTATATAAATGAGTGTGGCCTGTGTGATTTTTGGCTCAGCTGTCCAGAAAATATTTAAGGGAGGTTGGCGACACTGCTATAGGAACATGTGAATGGTCCATTATAGGAGATACAACATGTGTGCGGGTTACTGATCTACGAAGACTTTATGAAAAATATAAATATAATTTATTATTTATTTATTTTAATCACTTTGCACATTGTCTCTTGGGTCAGTCACATGACTTCCTAGCCCCGAGCCCTGCATACCACATTTGATTCAGATACAACCCCCAGAGGTTGGGGCTATGCTGAGAGTTGTAATTCCTTAGAAGGTAAAAACATCATTGGTTGCTGCATGTTATAAATCCAGAGGTACGAGCTCTGCTGGGAGTTGTAGTTAGAACGTACTGATTTAAAATTAATAAATGTTTTACATTCTTTAAAAACTTCCATATTCTGGACTGAGCCATTTGCTGCCAATACTTGTGATGTCATCACCTTCTCGAATGGCCCCGCCCCCAGGTGACTGTGACATCACTCAAGAGTTCTATGTCTGGCATCGGAACCATCATTTCTGTGCAGTTGTATTGGTATTGCTCAGGAGACTGTAGCATATCATTGATTGCTCCCCAGTTTTGGGAATCTCAGCACCTGCATTGTATCCAGAGTCTTTATTATGGAGAATCTGAGAAATTCCACCCGAAGAGGTAAGTGATCTCCTACATAACATATATGTTCTGGTAACTACCAATCACCGGCCTCAGGTGAGATTGTTGGGGGGTTATATGGACTTTTTAGTCATTTATATGATGTCTTGTTATTAGGACACAGAGCGGGAAGATCAGACCCGGAAGGTGCCGCTCGGACCCGCGGTCTTCCTAGAGGACATGCTTCCAGAGGACGTCATCCTCGACCGGCACCATATGGACAACGGACAGCCATGGCTGGACAGGAGCGGGCGTCCACTCCAGGGAGACGCAGAAGACCATCTGCTGCCCCCGATAACACCACTGGCTGGAGGAGGACGCGGCAGGCTGTGCGCCAGTTACATCAGGCGCTGGAGGAGCTGCCCGTTAACATCATGGGCACAGCCGGCTCCAGAGGAGGGTGCGTCATCTGCCTCCTGGAGTTCGAGGTGGGAGAGTCGGTCACCACTCTCCCCTGCTCCCATGATTTCCATGGAGCCTGTATAAGACCATGGCTCCTGGAGAATCCAGTCTGCCCCCTGTGCCGCTCCCCGCTTCTGACCAGATAATGGAGGATGGATATGGTATGTGGATTGTGTGCCCTGTATAGAATAAGCCCCTTACACAGAAGTCACCTTATTAGCTGACTACCAAGGAGCTGGAGGGGTTGTCAGGTGGAGCATTCGCAGAATGCAAGGCCGGGTGCTCTATTTCACTCCCTTGTGTATTGGCCCCAAGACCAGTTATTGGGGTCTTTCCCCTGACCTGGTAGCGCTGGTTCTGATCCTGGATTTTCTATTTGATTTTAGTTATGACCTGATCTGTTTTTGACAACGAGTTTGGATGATCCCTTTGTACTGCGCACTCGGCTTTGATTGACCCCCGTTGCTGACCCTGGACCATACGACCATTCTTCTGCCTCCTGATTCTGTACTGCGCACTCGGCTCTGATTGACCCCCGTTGATGACCCCTGGACCGTACAACCATTCTTCTGCCTCCTGATTCTGTACTGCATACTCAGCTCTGCTACATCTTCATTGTTCCTCTTCGGGTTATATGACCATCCTCCTGATCACTGCACCTGTTCTACGAACTCAGCTCTGCTAGTCTAATACATCATGGTAGGTGAATAGACTTTCCATTCTGTGTCTCCCATTGTATCCATGCCTCTAATCCTCCTACTATATACGGTTCATCCATCGCTGATACATCTCCAGAGAATTAACCATCGGGCAAGTGACGGGCACCAAGTTCTGTCCCCAACACAGAGCCTTACACCCCAACCCCAGTTATGAGAAGAGGGTGCAGGTGAATTGTGCCGCCCGGGAGGAGATTTCTCTGGACATGGGAGAAGCAGATGGTGACAATTCTGCACCTTCCATCTTCATGTCAGCAGTTTCTGGAGTTCAGCTCTGGAGGATGCTGTAAATGCAGATGTTACTCCCAGGAGATGTTTCGTGTCTATAAAGTTGTCATTTCTATTTTTCAGATTCTTTGTGGATGATTCGTGGCTTCAAGGGGAAGATCATCTCCAGTTTTCTTCAGTCCCTGCTGTGGACACAACGCGTTCAGCTCGGCCACATCCAGTGACTTCTGCTCCATATTGATACCTGCTCCATGTCGGTGGCTGCAGACTCCTCATGGTTTGCGGCACTAATGGAGATTTATGGTGATGACGTCATCTGGTTTTATCTCTAAGAGCAGGAAGATCTGTTCCTCAAATAAATAGCAGACATTTGTAAGAACATGGCGGCTGCAGGTGTATATATATATACACGTATTTATATATATCAGACTGGTGACGACACAAGACACATGTGAGGAGGTGACACCATCAGTGGAGCAGAGGGATCTAAACTCTTTTTACTGGACCTCCACACCGGATAGAAATGTCGCCGATTATCTGTGTGGATTTGTAAACCCAGTGGATGAGATTTTCCAGAATTTCCTCCACTCTGCAGAGATTTTTCCTCCTGGACATTGAGCTGCGGGCAGATTTATAAATCCAAAGATTATTCATTTCTTATAGGTAAAGAGTGAGGTTTTGTGGTGGATATGTCTCATTGAATTCAATGAAGATGAAGAAATCTGTAGTCAGGTGGTAGAGAGGAGTATTTGTCTGTATATTACCGCTGACACTGATTTACAATCACTAAACCAGCAGCCCTGAACATCAACTAGCCAGAGGGACATATGCCCCCTGGCCCAGCCTGTTCCTGCTGTTATGTGGACGGTTCACCTCAAATGTAGGCTGGGGTGTTCCTGTGGTCGCCATTGGCTGTCTTGATCCATTAGGGCTGGATCCATGATGACTTGCCCTGCTAATGCTGGAACTTATCCTGTTCATGACTCCATGACTGGCCAGGTTTGGGGTGGCTCCAAAGCTACACTGGTTCCCCCGGACACCGTTGAGGTGTCACCATGTGTGCTGCTCTCCAAAAGGGATGTAAGACATATTACATTCCACTGGGAAATAAGTCCAGAGAGTCAGGGTCTGCAGTAAACTGGTGTGTTTATTTACCGGAAGAACTCACGTGCAAAACAATAGAGGCAGTGCACTGAGCTGGCTTCTTCAGTCTCCTTCTGAACAGAAGAAGGTTTTGCGCTGAGCAAAGAGACTGAGGTGGCTGTCCCTCTCTGAGAAAGCTCACAATCAGCTCACCACCTTTGCCAGTCCTTGAATTCTAAGAAGAAGCAAATCCACATTGTAGAAACAAAGTAGCGGGTCCAGCACTGGGGTCTTGGATAAACCAAAGATTTTTTTATTTAAAAAATCTTACGAAAAAGTCAAAAATGGCACACAGCAGAACATCTCCCCACCCCAGTCAACGTGTTTCAGGCTGTAATCAGACTTACTCATGACATGTATAAAAAGACTGCACTCCCACAGGTGCAAATGTCACATAATCCACTAATGATAGGGGAGTGAGGTGTTGGGTGGAAGCTGAAGGCAAAATCAGGGTATTAACCCTTGCAAGTCCTGGAGGAAATCTAGTAAAACAAGACTTGGTCTGAACATCTTGGAGCCTGTTCAGTCCTTATGGGTGTCGGCTTTGTAAAATGTCCCCTTTAGTCCCCTTTCAGAAGAGTAAGTGTCAAGCTGTGGACTTGCAGCACAGCTCTCATCCTGAACCTCAAGCACTGCCGGGGTCACATAGCATTATACGGTATTCATTTATGATAGGTATGGCCAACCTGAGGTTCTCCAGCTGGTGTAAAACTACAACTCCCAGCATGTCCAGACTACCTACAGTTATCAGCCTACAACAGGGCATGGTGGGAGTTGTAGTTTTGCAATAGCTGGAGAGTCGCAGGTTGGCCATGATTGATTTACGATGCTATGTAACCCTTAGAGGTCTGGAATGTATTGTATAACACTGACATAATGTTGTCAGTGTTATCCAATACATTTCAGAACTGTAAGGGTTGCATAGCATCATAAATCAGTCTAATGCTATGACGCTCGCTGGTCTGAAAGGGTCCTTATAACCTAAATCTTAGAGCCCGTTCAGATCATGTGTGTGTCTGCTTTGTAGCCTGAATAACATAAGCTAATATGCAGATAAAAACAATAAAGCAAAAATGTATAGCTACAGGTAGACTACTATATCTATGCAACATTTGACATACTAATGCTGATCAGTAAAAATACATCACATCTTGGTGCCTGTTCAGACCATATGGATGTCGACTCATAATATGAATATGCTTCCCTATTGAGAAGTTTTTTAATACTCTCTCTATCCCTTTGAAAGAAAAGCTAGTAAAGTCGCCTCCATGGATGTCTCTGAAATGTGCAGAGACATTGAGTTTATTTGTTGCTGCATCAGAAATGTGTCGTCTGATGTGTACTTTCATAGGACAAAAATCACTGAAAACTAGATAATTGTGTTTATGTCCCAAATACTAAAAAAACAATTACTGCCTTGTTAGGACGATAAAAAAACTCTTTATTGATACTTTTAAAACACTAACTGGAAAAACCTGAAGGAACAGGTATGTTAAGGCTCAAGTGAAAAGGGGCCAGATTCTGGAAAAGACAACCCTCAGTGGAGTGCCACAACATGCCTAGCCCCATTGGGGGTGTCCCATTGAGGTATAATCCAAGGTTGC
>ONZH01006630.1:0-132427 GCA_900303285.1 Rhinella marina | reverse complement strand
ACACATATGGACATGGGACCAACACAAATAGCTTCAGCATCAAGCGCACATGTAACAGGTCAGACAGTGTCATAGGTGCAAAATTGCTGACAGATGCCCTTTATTTTAACCAGAGAGGTGGCAACCCATTGGGTTCTCTGCAGAGGGACAGCACCACAGTGGCCCGCTGCAGCGTAATTTCATGAGATATAGCAATTCTTGCCAGACCACGCCGCAGCGATGGTGTCTCATTCCAGTCTGAATGAGAAGATGTCCTTTGAACAGTGAATTGCTTCTATTAAAAATTGAATTTTTTATCGTTTATTAAAGCACCAGTTTCGGGTGTCTAAAAACACAGGAAGCACAAAGACCCTCTTTAAAGTGAACCCCCAGTTTGCACATTAGATTCTGTACAGAGGTGTGAGCATGCACTGACTGGCAGTGAGAGGGCCCACGTGAAAATTAAAGAATAAAGTCTATTGTTAAGAAGGCTGATGACACCTTCAGGGCAATGGTTTGCAGTTTATTTTTGGAATATTCCCCGCTGGTAAAGGGAACAATAGCAAGAATGACGTTATTAAAGGGAATTCATAAAAAAATCCAATGCAGAATGTTTTCACGTTGCTGCAAAATGTGACCTCAGTAGTTGTAGATATATTATGTCCGTGCGTTACTTAACTCTGTGTAATGATCTCTGCAGTTCAAGTGCCATCTCTGTGGTAAAGATTCTCCGTGTACTGAGAGTGTTACGTCCACTGAGAGCCATTAACCGAGCCAAGGGGCTAAAGGTAAAAATCGTTAAAAAATTTTAAAAAATCTGTATCATTAAAGGTACACTAAACATTAAAAAAATTCAAAAAATATATAAAGAAATCTTGTTTATGTGTCTCAGAAGCTGTGTCCCTCCTATACACTGTATATATGCAGCACACATTCACATAAATACACCATATACATGGTACACATACATAAATATACCATATACATGGTACACACACATAAATACTCCATATACATGATACACATACATAAATACACCATATACATGGTACACATACATAAATACACCATATACATGGTACACATACATAAATACACATATACATGGTACAACATACATAAATACAACATCATATACATGGTACACATACATAAATACACCACATATACATGGTACACATACATAAATACACCATATACATGGTACACGTACATAAATACACCACATATACATGGTACACGTACATAAATACACCATATACATGGTACACACACATAAATACACCGTATACATGGTATACATACATAAATACACCATATACATGGTACATACATACATATAATACACATACACCATATACATGGTACACATACATAAATACACCATATATACATGGTACACAATACATAAATACACCATATACATGGTACACATACATAAATACACCATATACATGGTACACATACATAAATACACCATATATCACTACACACATACATAAATACACACATATACATGGTACACATACATAAATACACATATATACACTACACACATACATAAATACACCACATATACATGGTACACATACATAAATACACACCATATACATGGTACACACACACTAAATACAACCGTATACATGGTATATACATACATAAATACACATACATATACATGGTACACATAATAAATACAACAATATACATGGTACATACACATACATAAATACACCATATACATGGTACACATACATATGATATAATACATACACACCATATACATGGTACACATACATAAATACACCATATACATGGTACAATACGTACATAAATACACCATATATACATGGTACACATACATAAATACACCATATACATGGTACACATACATAAATACACCATATACATGGTACACATACATAAATACACCATATACATGGTACACGTACATAAATACACCATATATACATGGTACACATACATAAATACACATATACATGGTACACATACATACATATAAACATACACCATATACATGGTACACATACACAATACATAAATATACACCATATACATGGTACACATACATAAATACACACCATATATACACTAACACATACATAAATACACCATATACATGGTACACATACATAAATACACCATATACATGGTACACATACATAAATACACCATATATACACTACACACATACATAAATACACCATATACATGGTACACATACATAAATACACCACATATACACTACATACACACACATAAATACACCATATACATGGTACGCATACATAAATACACATATATACACTACACACACATAAATACACCATATACATGGTAACACATAACATAAATACTCCATATACATTGGTACACATACATAAATACACCATATACATGGTACACATACATAAATACTCCATATACATGGTAGCATACATAAATACACCACATACATGGTACACATACATAAATACACCATATACATGGTACGCATACATAAATACACCGTATATACACTACACACACATAAATACACCATATACATGGTACACATACATAAATACACCATATACATGGTACACACACATAAATACTCCATATACATGGTACGCATACATAAATACACCATATATACACTACACACACATAATACCATATATACACTACACACATACATAAATACACACCATATACATGGTACACATACATAAATATACCATATACATGGTACACATACATACATAAATACACCATATATACATGGTACACACATACATAAATACACCATATACATGGTATACACATACATAAATACACCATATACATGGTACACACACATAAATACACCATATACATGGTACACATACATAATATACACCATATACATGGTACACATACATAAATATACCATATACATGGTACACATACATAAATACACCATATACATGGTATACATACATACCATATACAGTACACACATATACATATACATGCACACATACATAAATACACCATATACATGGTACACATACATAAATACACCATATAAATGGTACACACACATAAATACACCACATATACACTGCACACATACATAAATACACCATATACATGGTACACATACATAAATACACCATATAAATGGTACACATACATAAATACACACATATACACTGTACACATACATAAATACCATATACATGGTACACATACATAAATACACACCATACATATACATGGTACACACACATAAATACACCACATATACACTGCACACATACATAAATACTACATATACATGGTACACATACATAAATACACCATATACATGGTACACATACATAAATACACCATATATACACTGCACACATACATAAATACACCATATACATGGTACACATACATAAATACACCATAAACACGGTACACATACATAAATACACCACATATACACTGCACACATACATAAATACACCATATACATGGTACACATACATAAATACACCATATACATGGTACACATACATAAATACACTATATACATGGTACACATACATAAATACACCATATATACACTGCACACATACATAAATACTCCATATACATGGTACACATACATAAATACACCATATACATGGTGCACATACATAAATACACCACATATACACTACAGACACACATAAATACACCATATACATGGTACACACAATAAATATACCACATATACACTGCACACATACATAAATACTCCATATACATGGTACACATATATAAATACACCATATAAATGGTACATTCACATAAATACACCACATATACACTGCACACATACATAAATTCTCCATATACATGGTACACATACATAAATACACCATATACATGGTACACATACATAAATACACCATAATACATGGTACACATACATAAATACACCATATACATGGTACACATACATAAATACACCATATACATGGTATACATACATAAATACACCATATACATGGTAACATACATAAATACACATATACATGGTACACATACATAAATACACATATACATGGTACACATACATAAATACACCATATACATGGTACACATACATAAATACACCATATACATGGTACACATACATAAATACACCACATATACACTACACACACATAAATACACCATATACATGGTACACATACATAAATACACCATATATACACTACACACACATAAATACACCATATACATGGTACACATACATAAATACACCATATACATGGTACACATACATAAATACACCATATACATGGTACACATACACATAAATACATTACCACATATACATGGTACACATACATAATACACATATACATGGTACATACATAAATACACCACATATACATGGTACACGTACATAAATACACCATATACATGGTATACATACATAAATACACCACATATACATGGTACACATACATAAATACACCATATACATGGTATACATACATAAATACACCACATATACATGGTATACATACATAAATACACCCATATACATGGTACACATACATAAATACACCATATACATGGTAACACATTACATAAATACACATATACATGGTACACATACATAAATACACCATATACATGGTACACATACATAAATACACCACATATACACTACACACATAAATACACCCATATACATGGTACACACATAAATACACCACATATACACTGCACACATACATAAATACTCCTATATACATGGTACACATACATAAATACACCATGTACATGGTACACATATATAAATACACCATATACATGGTACACATACATAAATACACCATATATACACTGCACACATACATAAATACTCCATATACATGGTACACATACATAAATACACCATATAAATGGTACACACACATAAATACACCACATATACACTGCACACATACATAAATACACCCATATACATGGTACACATACATAAATACACCATATACATGGTACACGTACATAAATACACCATATACATGGTACACACACATAAATACACCATATACATGGTACACGTACATAAATACACCATATACATGGTACACATACATAAATACACCACATATACACTGCACACATACATAAATACACCATATACATGGTACACACACATAAATACACCACATATACACTGCACACATACATAAATACACCATATACATGGTACACGTACATAAATACACCATATACATGGTACACACACATAAATACACCATATACATGGTACACGTACATAAATACACCATATACATGGTACACATACACAAATATACCACATATACACTACACACACATAAATACACCATATACATGGTACACACACATAAATACACCACATATACACTGCACACACATACCACCCATCTAAGGAGCTAAACTATCAGCAGCGCACAAAGCAATGGAAGTGAACATCTCCAACTGCCCTGCCGCCACCGGAGCTCCGGACCGGGACTCAGCCGGTAACACAGTTCTCCGATCCAGTTGTAATTTTAATAACCGGATCTGGAGGAATGGAGAGAACTGGCTGAATCCCATGCCTTATCCGACATCCTGCACCTCTACTGATCAGCTGTGACTCTGTAGCTCTGGCACAGGAACTGTACTGCTCCATCCATTGTGAACTGAATAATAATGTTAACAGCTGATTGGTGCAGGTTATCGGACCCTTGCCGATCGGATATTGATGGTTTGTCTTGAGGATAGACCATCAATATAAAATTCTTAGACCACCCCTTTAAAAGGGTTGCCTCACCTCAGACATTGGTGGCATAGTGCTAGGATAGGTATGGATCCCACCTCTGGGTCCCGCACCTATCTGTCGAACAGAGCACCCAAAGAAAGTGAGAGCGGGGATGCGCAGCTTGCTTTCCATTGACTTCTATGGTGCTCCGCTATTTTTTGAAGTCCCCCAGAAATTAATTGAGAGTGCACAGCACAAGAGTGGTCACCGCTTTATTCAGTTCTGTAGCCAAGCCAGTGCTCCGCTATTTTCAAAACTCCCTCAGAAACTAATGGAGGGCAGCCACGCATGCGCGGGATCGGCATCTAGCTGACATTGGTGGCATATCCTAGAACTATTCCACCAATGTCTGAGGTGAGACAACCCATTTAAAGGGCTGGTCCAAGATTTTTATATTGATGGTCTGTCCTCAAGATCGGCAGGGGTCCAACACTATGCATCTCCGTGGATCAGCTGTTACCATTATCATTACCTCTGGGACCTGTGCCCATCTCTAGAACGGAACGCCAAAAGTGAACGAAAGTGCACTGCGCATGCATGACCGTCCTCTGTTAGCTTTTGTGGGAGTTTAAAAAATATTGGAGCACTGGCTTGGCTATTTCCAGCATTTCCATAGAAGTGAACATAGCGGAGGCCACGCTTTATTAATTTCCGTGGGACTTCCGAAAATAGCAGCGCACCATAGAAGTGAATGGAGAGCACGCTGTGCATGCCCGGTACGCTCTCATTCACTGCGGGGGCCCGTACTACAGATAGGTGCAGGACCCAGAGGTGGGACCCGCTCCTATCTGACATTGGTGGCATATCCTAGCGATATGCCACCAATCTCTGAGGAGAGACAACCCTTTTAAAGGGGTTATCAAGGATTTTATCCTGAGGATAGACCAAAAATATCAGATCGGCAGGAGCCTTACGCAACGCCTTTTAAACAAACCTGTCAGGTGATTTCCGCTGCCTTATCTGAGAGTAGGATATGATAGAGAGCTCTGTAATATGTAGGTTTATATGGGTCGTGCCCACGTACATGTGTGCCCCATGCCCGATGCAGGGGCATTGTCCGTGTGCCGTTTGCGGACCCATCGACCAGAATGGGTCCGTGATCCGCAATGGACAGTTCACAGACCAAAATCCCACAGAAGTGCTATGTAGTGCTTCCGATCCGTGCCTCCGCTCCGTATCTTGCGGATTGTGGACCCATTCAAGTCAATAGGTCCGCATCCATGATACGGAGTGCACACGGCCAGTGCCCGTATATATTGCGGACCGGCCGTTTGAGGTCCGCAGTACGGGCACGAGCGGACTACGGGCGTGTACATCAGGCCTCAACCGTATGCAAGATGTTAGGTAATCTGCGGACTGTAGACTATTAACCCTTTCAGGGAGCTTCCACTGCTCATGTATGGTACCTCTGTTTTCCCAGCACGTCGTCCAGTGTGTGTTTGTTGCCATCCGCACTATCGGTAACATCATGATAGTCACCACCCTCCTCCAGTTCATGTTCGCCTGCATCGGGGTTCAACTGTTTAAGGTAAAACACCATAAATCAGTCTGATTGTACATATACAGCATATCGGCAGTATGACGTTCGCTTTCTAAAATCCGTCAAGAGCATATGTGCCCCTAGGGTTATGGAGAGAGCTCAGGATGGACTCGTCGTCCTCCACAGGCACTGCAGTGGTACCAGATAAAGCTGAGGGTCTCACTGCCCTTCTTCCATACAAAAGATAGAAAACGGGAGTGATTAAGCACCTCCAAGATAGAGATGTGGTGCTATGAACATACATTGGAAGGGGCTTTTGGTTTGGCTTTTGGAACGCCTCAATCTTCTTGACCTTTTAGAAGACTACATTTCTACATTGTCCGATGAACAGTCCACTAATGGTCTGGACAGTCTCTTGTCAGAATGCTTGGCGTGCTATGAAATAAATGGGATTGCCATACTGGAGCATGTGCCACCACTTAAAGGGGTTGTCTCATTTGTCCCATCACATTATACACTGCTCGTTTCCAGGGGTTACGACCACCCTACAATCCATCAGCGGTGGTCGTGCTTGCACACTATAGGAAACAGCTGCTGTAGGGTTAAACAAAGGTGGGACAAGATGGGGGGTTTTTTTCCCGTTTTAGCATGAGCTTTGCATTCTCTTGAGCTGGCCGGATACAACTCCAGCTAACAATCTGATATGTATGGGGTCAGCCAGACTGCTCCATACAATCCTTACACAAGGATAGGAGAAGAGCACCTCCAGAAATGTCTGACCGTGGCTTGTCTTTCTCCCGCTATGCCAGTTTACATGCTTACCTACATATTTTTGGGAAGATTGTCAAAAATCTACCATTTTTGAATCATTACCTCTGTGTTTTTTTCTCCTTTTACCTCTTCCCGTTGTCACCCATGAGCTGTTAGTGACATGTCACCTCTTCCTTTGTTCGCAGGGCAAGTTCTACAGCTGCACTGATGAGGCCAAGCATAGTCCAGAGGAGTGCAAGTAAGTGCCCTGCCAGTAGTAACAGGGGCCTGACATCAACATAGACCAATTCAATAAGGCTGTTTGCATTTGTATCAGTTGCTTTTACTTTTTTGGACAGTTCAGAATAGTGTAACCTGCTGCACTATTCTACCTATAAAAAGAAGCAAAACCTGATGGACGCCTTATAATCCTGTAGAAAAAGTAGAAGCCATGACACTAGTGTGAACAGAGCCTAAGTGACACTCCTGTATCCATGATTAATAAAAACTGTACACGTCCAGATTTGTTCTGGAACAAATTTCATATATATTTGCTATTTATTATATATATACAGTGCCTTGCGAAAGTATTCGGCCCCCTGGAACTTTTCAACCTTTTGCCACATTTCAGGCTTCAAACAAAAAGATAGAACATTTTACATTTTTGGTGAAGAATCAACAACAAGTGGGTCACAATTGTGAAGTGGAACGAAATTTATTGGATCATTTAAACTTTTTTTGTAATAATAAAACTGAAAAGTGGGGCGTGCAAAATTATTCGCCCCCTTGCATTAATACTTTGTTCTCCACCTTTTGCTGCGATTCCAGCTGCGGTCTCTTGGGGGATGTCTCTATCAGTTTTGCACATCTAGAGACTGAAATTCTTGCCCATTCTTCCTTGCAAAACAGCTGGAGCTCTTTGAGGTTGGATGGAGACGTTTGTGAACAGCAGTTTTCAGCTCTTTCCACATATTCTCCATTGGATTCAGGTCTGGACTGTGGACTTGGCCGTTCTAAAGACCTGGATAACCTTTATTTTTGAACCATTCCATTGTAGATTTTGCTTTATGTTTGGGATCATTGTCTTGTTGGAAGATAAATCTCCGTCCTGGTCTCAGGTCTTTTCATCCAGAATGGTCCTGTATTTGGCTCCATCCATCTTCCCATCCATTTTAAACCATCTTCCCTGTCCCTGCTGATGAAAAGCAGGCCCAAACCATGATGCTGCCCCCACCATGTCTGACAGTGGGGATGGTGTGTTCAGGGGGATGAGCTGTGTTGCTTTTACACCAAACATATCGTTTTGCATTGTTTCCAAAAAGTTGGATTTTGGTTTCACCTGACCAGAGCCCCTTCTTCCACATGTTTGGTGTCTCCCAGGTGGCTTGTGGCAAACTGTAAACCAGACTTTTTATGGATATCTTTGAGAAATGGCTTTCTTCTTGCCACTCTTCCATAAAGGGCAGATTTGTGAAGTGTTGGACTGATTGTTGTCCTGTGGACAGACTCTCCCACCTCAGCTGTAGATCTCTGCAGTTTCATCCAGAGTGATCATGGGCCTCTTGGCTGCATCTCTGATCAGTCTTCTCCTTGTTTAGAGGGACGGCCGGGTCTTGGTAGATTTGCAGTGGTCTGATACTCCTTCCATTACAATATGACGCTTGCACAGTGCTCCTTGGGATGTTTAAAGCTTGGGAAATCTTTTGGTATCCAAATCCGGCTTTAAACTTCTCCACAACAGTATCAGGGACCTGCCTGGTGTGTTCCTTGGTCTTCATGATGCAGAACCCTGAGACTATCACAGAGCAGGTGCATTTATACGGAGACTTGATTACACACAGGTGGATTCTATTTCTCTTCATCAGTCATTTAGGACAACATTGGATCATTCAGAGATCAGAGATCAACTTCTGGACTGAAAGTAAATGGGCCGAATAATTTTGCACGCCCCACTTTTCAGTTTTATTATTACAAAAATGTTTAAATGATCCAATAAATTTTGTTCCACTTCACAGTTGTGACCCACTTGTTGTTGATTCTTCACCAAAAATTTGAAATGTTATATCTTTTTGTTTGAAGCCTGAAATGTGGCAAAAGGTTGAAAAGTTCCAGGGGGCCGAATACTTTCGCAAGGCACTGTATATATATATTATATAGTAAGTAAAATAAAAAATAAAATATAATAATACATATTATAGTATAAAAATGTAATGTAAAATATACTAAAATATATTATAAAAATCTATTATATATACGTGTGTGTATATATATAATATATAAATATATATATATGTACGGTATATATTATATTTATATTAGATTTTTATATTATATATTAATATATTTTACATTACATTTTTATATTATAATATGTATTATATTTTATTTTTTATTTTACTTACTGATATAGCACTAACATGTTTGGCAGCACTTTACAGACATTGGGGGTCATTTACTAAGTGCACCACACCCCTCTTTGTCGTAAAAAAAAAAAAGTTGCAAGATCCCGTTTTGTGACATTTTAAGCCATATAGACTGGAGTGGTAGCGAGATTGGTATTCACTCCAGGTGGACGTACCGCCAGCGGTGTGCCTAATTTATGACGTGGCGCATGCCTCGTCGTAACTTACCTGAATCTCCCGGCATTGCAGAGGGGAAACAAAGTCCTAAATGACCCCTCGCGTCCTCATGGAGATCACAATCTATGATCCCTATGAGTATGTCTTCGGAGGAAACCCGCCCAAGGATGGGGAGAACATACAGACTCCACGTAGATATTGTCCTGTGCCGCATGGCACCAGTGCTGACCACTGAGCCACCGTGCTGCCCAATACACATCTATAAAGATTAGTGGGGGTGCGGTTTCTCATTGAAGAGACACAGCAGTGTATATAGACTTCTTTTTCAGAACAGATGGGTATTTCTGGTTTGGCAAGTACGAGCAAATATGCATATTTTTTTTTCTCTTGGAGCATTGCCTGAAAAATAAGTCTCTGTATATGGCAGTGTCTTTTCAATGAGCAACAGTAACCCCCTAAACTGCCTCTAAGGCATCTCATCCAGATACCCAATACCCTACCCTGCACTGATGAGGGGTAACACCCCCAAAACAGTGCTGTCTACAGATGGGTATGGGATCATTTGCCTATAAAGAAGACAATTATTGAACCTTTTCCACTCGTCTTTCCACAGGGGCACATTCATTGTGTACAAGGACGGAGATGTCACCCACCCAATGGTGCGGGAGAGAATCTGGCACAACAGTGACTTCAACTTTGACAATGTCCTGTCCGGAATGATGGCGCTTTTCACCGTGTCCACCTTTGAGGGCTGGCCAGCGTAAGACAATATGGAAAGGACTGTCTCTCACACACGAACAATACAGGGGTGGAATTTTTTTTGCTTTATGATCCCACAACATCACATTTTTAGTTGATTTGAAATTTTTGACAAATCTGTGTCTTAAAAGGGCATCTGTCAGCAGTTTTGTACCTATTAAACTGGCTGACCTGTTACATGTGCACTTGGCAGCTGAAGACATCTGTGTTGGTCCCATCTTCATATGTGCCCGCATTGCTGAGAAAAATGAAGTTTTAATATATGCAAATGAGCCTCTAGGAGCAACGGGGGCGTTGCCGTTACTCCTAGAGACTCAGCTGTCTCTCAAACTGCCTCGCCCTCTGTACTTTGACTTTAGCAGAAGTCAGGGCCAGGTAGTGATCATTTTTTCACTGCCTGGTCAATCAAAGTGCAGAGGGCACAACTGTTGCAGAGAGAGCAGAGCCTCTAAGTGTAATGGCAACGCCCTGGTTGCTCCTAGAGGCTCATGTGCATATATTAAAACATAATTTTTCTCAGCAATGCGGACACATATGAACATGGGACCAACACAGATGTCTTCAGCTGCCAAGCGCACATGTAACAGGTCAGCCAGTGTCATAGGTCCAAAACTGCTGACAGATGCCCTTTAAATTCTCAACAGAGCAACCATCCGTCTCACTCTGTCTTACTCTTCCTTTTAGGCTGTTGTATAAGGCAATCGATGCCAATGGGGAAAATGTTGGACCGATTTACAATTACCGCGTAGAAATTTCCATCTTTTTCATCGTCTACATCATCATTATCGCGTTCTTCATGATGAACATTTTTGTGGGTTTTGTGATCATCACGTTTCGAGCACAGGGAGAGCAGGAGTACAAGAACTGTGAGCTGGACAAGAACCAGGTAACCGGACAACACAAGATAATGATTCATTCACCTGAGTATATTTTAATTTACTCTTAAAGGGGTTGTCTCACTTCAGGAAATGGCATTTATCACGTAGAGAAAGTTAATACCAGGCACTTACTAATGTATTGTGATTCTCCATATTGCCTCCTTAGCTGGCTGGATTCATTTTTCCATCACATTATACAGTGATCATTTTTAGGGGTTACGACCACCCTGCAATCCAGCAGAGGTGGTCGTGCTTGCACACTATAGGAAAAAGTGCTGGCCTATTCACGCTCCCTCAATCCCAGTCACCAGAGAGGCCGATGCTTTTAATGATGGATTGCAGGGTGGTCGTAACCTTCTGGAAATGAGTTGTGTATGGCTACTTTCACACTTGCGTTGTAAGGATCCGTTTGTGAGATCCGTCACAGGCTCTCATAAACGGTCCAAACTGATCAGTTTTGTCCTAATGCATTCTGAATGGAAAAGGATCCATTCAGAAGGCATCAGTTTTGCTTCAGTTCAGTCTCCATTCCGTTTTGGAGGAGGACACTAAAACGTTGCTTGCTGCGTTTTGGTGTCCGCATGAAGAAACTGATCCAAACTGATCCGTCATGACTCACAATGTAAGGCCTCCTTCACACCAGCGCCAGCACAGATCCGGCGGGTGAAGGGTGCCGCCGGATCCGTGCTGCCGCATGAACACGTGGGGCCAGAGCAGCGCACACACATAAACACACATACACACACATAAACATACACAGACACATAAACATACACATAAATATACACATACACTTACCTGTTCCAGCAGCTGCGGACCTGACCAGCGACGAGGAGGACGGCGCACACAAGGGTAAGTTTACCCACAGCTCCACCTGCTGGAGGGAGGGGAAATTGCAGGGAGACGGATCTGTCATGAACTCTATTGAAAGTCAATGGAGGACGGATCTGTTTACCATTGTGTCACACCAAACGGATCCGTCCCTATTGACTTGCATGGGGGGTCATGACAGATCCATCTTGGTGTGGATACCCAGACTGGAGAACAAACCGCAGCATGTTGCGGTTTGCTCTCCGGTCTGGAGACAGAATGGATTGCTTCTAGGAGCATTCAGTTGTCTTCAGTTCAGTAAAACTGAAGCGTTTTATTACGGTATTGAGCCCCTATGACGGAGCTCAGTACCGGAATATTAAAACGCAAGTGTGAAAGTAGCCTAAGTCAATGGGGACGGATCAGTTTTCTCAGACACAATAGAAAACGGATCCATCCCCCATTGACTTTCAATGGAGTTCATGACGGATCCGTCTTGGCTATTTAAAAGATAATACAACCGGATCCGTTCAGAACACAGAATGCAGACGGTTGTATTATGGGCATTTGTGATCCATGACGGATCCAGCAAAAATGCTGGTGTGAAAGTAGCCTATAATGTGATCGAAAAATTCATCAAGCCAGCAAAGGAGACATTATGGACAATCACAATATATTAGTAAGTGCCTGGTATTCACTGTCTCTACATGATAAATGCCATTTGCTGAGGTGAGACAACCCCTTTAAGGCTCATTTACGTGGACTAATACAAGGGGCTCGTTTGTCCGCTGATCAGTGGCAAACTTACACGGAGCAATTATTGGGAACGAGCGTTTATACAAATGTATGTGCCCAATAATGTGCCAATGTAAATGGGCCTCTACAGTGTCGCATAGGAGGTCATAAAAGTGGCCATACACATTAGACCAGGTATCGGCAGCCTCCGGCGCTCCAGCTGTGCTGAAACTACAACTCCCGGAATCCTTCTTTTACTTCTATGGGAGTTACAATAACAGCTGAGTAAGTGTGCACGCTGGGAGCTGTAGCTACAAAGCAGCTGGACTGCCAAAGGTTGCTGATCCCTGCATTAAGCTAATGTTAGCCAAACCCACTAACTATCTTATGTGTACGGGGATGTGCCGATGCGTCCTTAGGAGAAAGAAGGATCGGACATGTTGGAATTCAACGTGCCGATCCACGGTTCTCAGGGAGAGAAGCAAAGAAGTATTTGGCAGCAACTTATTCCCTCTCCCCATTGAAAACACATGCACACTTGGCCGAGCTGATTGTGCATGAAGTGGAATAGTAGTCTGCCAAATGAGCATTCGGCTAACAGCTGTTGGAGGTGTAATCATCCTCGACAAATATTATTTTCCTTAAAGGGCTTATCTGAGACTAAAAAATGTCCCCCATATCCCCGGGCCCCTCACACTGAATCTACTTACCTGGCTTCCCGCTCCCTGCGCTGCTCCTGGTCCCTGCACCGCCGCTGCTGCTTCTACTCGCGCCTGGATGAAAACATCCGGTGTCGAGGGGGAGCAGACAATGGCAGGTGGTGACGGGGACGAGCCTCCCTAGCGTCACCCGCGATGCTAAGGAGGCTCATCCCCACCTGCCATTGGCTGCTCCCCCTGACACCGGATGTTTTCATCCAGGCGCGAGTAGAAGCTGCAGCGGCGGTGCGGGGAACAGGAGCAGCAGAGGGAGTGGGGTGAGTATATTCAGTGTGAGGGGCCCGGGGACATTTTTTAGTCTCGAATAACTCCTTTAATAAGCTGCCCACAGTAATAGTTTTTTCTTAACTAACTGTTTTATCTCTTTAGAGACAATGTGTGGAATATGCTCTGAAGGCTCAGCCTCTACGCCGGTATATCCCCAAGCAAAAGTATCAGTACAAAGTCTGGTACATGGTGAACTCCACTGGCTTTGAGTACATTATGTTTGTACTTATCCTTCTCAACACCATCGCCCTGGCAATGCAGGTAAATTACCAGTTCAGTAATTACATCTATATCCTCTAGCAGAGCCACTGGCTAATTACCAGTATGTGCCCCAGATTTTACTTGAGCTCATATTAAAACATAACTTTTACTGCTTTATATAAAAAACAGAAAAAAAAATATATTTTTGTGAAAAAGAAAAGTGTTTTAAAAATAGCTAAACACTGGCGCCAGCTACTCTGCCCGTTACCCCTGAGGAAGCCGGTGTAGCTGGTGAAACATGTCGGGGGGCAGTTTTAGTTCTTAGGGCCCGTTCACATGAACGTGTGAATGGGGCCGCATCTATTCCGCAATTTTGCGGAATAGATGCCGCCCCATTCATTTCAATGAGCGTGGGCAGCCATGGCTCCGCAAAAAAAAATAAAAAATAGAACATGTCCTATATTTGTCCGCAATTGCGGACAAGAATAGGCATTTTGTATGGGGTGCCGGGCTGTGTGTTCCAGAAATTGCAGAACACACTCTGGGCGGCATCCGTGTTTTTGCGGATCCGCAACAACATGGCCGTCTGAATGGCCCCTTAGGGTCTGGTCTCCTTTGCCTATTATTTACCACTGGTTAGCGATTCCTAAGGACTAGAGTTGATCGAACGTGCTCGTAACGAGCACTGTACTGCTCGGATCCCCTGCGCTCCGCTGCGCAGCCATCCGGATCCGTCCTCACCTGCCTGTAAGTCAATGAGGGCGGATCCGTTTGGTATGACACACGAGTGTGAGGACGGAAGCGGCTGCCTGCGCCCATGCGAGCGCAGGGGATCCGAGCACTACAGTGCTCGTTACGAGCACATTCGATCAACTCTACTAAGGACCCGTTCATACGACTGTGTGAACGGGTCCGCACCTATTCCGCAAAATTGCGGAATAGATGCGGGCCCGTTCACCTCAATGGCTGGCACGGGATCTTGCCCAGCTGCAGCTCCATGCTGCGGCCTCACAAGAAAAAATAGAACATGTCCTATTCTTGTTCGCAATAGCGGACAAGAATAGGTATTTTCAACGGGGCATCCGTGGTTCTGTGGACACGCATTTTTGCGGATCCGCAATACCACGGCCGTCTGAATGGCCCCTAAATGACATAACGTATAGCAGGCATAGTACCATAACTGCCAAGTGTGTCAGTAAATATAACTGACCACAGGGCATATTGCTACAAGTGACAACAGGACGACACAGGGAAAGTGCATTCCCATTAGTCCTTCATGTCTATAGAAATGAACATTTAGGCATTGGAGCCAGCTATTTTTAAAGCACTTTTTTTTTTTTTGGTCGCAAATAATTTTTGGGTTTTCTGTTTTTATATTAAAAAACGCAGTAAAAGTTGTTTTAATATTAGCTAAATCAAAATCTGGGGCATGTATTGGTAATTAGCACTAAGTGGCTCTGCTAAAGGATTTAGATGAAAAACCTATCCCCAGATAGGGTCTATTTGTGAATCTACATCTTATATCCTGCACGCGTCTACGATGATACCTCGCAGTACTGAGGTACAGTGGTTGGTTTTTTCCTTAGGAACTGATCAGATACTCGCTTGGTAATGTGCATTAAATGGGTTGTCTCACTTCAGTAAGTAGCATTTATCATGTAGAGAAAGTTAATACAAGGCACTTACTAATGTATTGTGATTGTCCATATTGTCTCCATTACTGGCTTCATTTTTCCATCACATTATACACTGCTTTTTTCTAGAGGTTACAGCCAGACAGACACCAGGTGGCCAGGATGGGAGCTGCTGCGCATGCGCGCCTTTACGGATTCCCACTGTCCCAGCCACCAGAGAGGCCGGCTCTTTCCTATAGTGTGCAAGCACGACCACCGATGCTGGATTACAGGGTGGTCGTAAACACTTGATACAACCACCAAATTACCAACGAGTATCTGATTAGTTACTGTGGATAAAACCAAACATTGTAATTCACTACTATGGTGTATCACACACCGAACGATCCTTCGGCCAAGTGCTATCCCTCCTTAACTCCCTCCCGACTCTACTATTCAGCCAAATGTGTATGTGCATTGAACGATGAGAGACAATTCTGGCAGCGTTCTCCCAGGACATGCCAAAGGAGAGACAATTCTGGCCTGTCCTGGGAGAACAAAAGGATCAGGAGACAATATTCACGTCTCCCGTTCCTTCTCCTCCTTGACATCATCTGTTGGGAGCTCCCATACACATCACACTATTGGCTGAACCTAGGGGTTTAGCTAAAAGCTCATGGGCCCTGATGCAAGAGTTCAGCCTGGGCTTCGTGGTGGCCAGGGGCCCAGAAGCACATAGCCTTCGTGCTGCCTGAGGCGAAAATTGAAATGGTGCCCCCCCCCCCCATGCCAAATTCTTGACCTAACCCCTTCCCTCCAGCCAGAGGTGTAACTTGACCAGCAGGAACGTTCTATAATACCGGTATCTTCTTATGCGGCACAGGGGTTTTTGGTCTCCCTCAGGCTCCTCGGCCCGGTAGCGACTGCAACCTCAGCACCCCCTATAGCTGCGCCCCTGGCTGAACACGCAGTTCTTGGCAGGTTCAGCTCATAATACAGTACAATGTATGGGAGCTTTAGTCCTAGAAGGGTGAAATGTACATTGGCTTTTGTGTTCTGGTGTCCAGGTGGGATAGTAGATAATACTGGAGTATCTAATATTCACTTTTATCAGTAGACTGAACGATTTCACCAGTGTGGCTAATACATCGTTTTTTTCTATTTTCTATAAAGCATTATGAACAGTCAAAGCCATTTAATTACGCCATGGACATCCTAAACATGGTTTTTACTGGTCTCTTCACTGTGGAGATGGTGCTGAAACTCATCGCTTTCAGACCTAAGGTCAGTCCCCTGTGTATAACTAGGCGGCTTTTCTCGAATCACTGTCCTGCTTTTCTCTATGTATATAGCTATGATCAGAGGCGTAGCTAGAGGTTCAGCACAGGGGGGCGAAAAATACTTGAGTGGGCCCCCCACTTAGTGGCTTCCCAAACACACGTTTCCAACTTCACAGGCACATACTACTAGTTGTGGTTATAATATTGTATTAGAAAGATGACTGTATAAACTGCTAGATCAGCTATGCTGTTAAGTACAGTACAATAGACTTTCTACATACCCTACTCTAAATACTCTACCACATAATGCAGTAAAATATAGGAGTAATAGGAGTAAAAAACAAGGGGACTCCTATGTTAAAGGAAACCTGTCCCCAGTTTTTACATCACTAAACTAACAGTCCCCTGCCCCTATCAGACCTCTGATCAGCTTAATGTGCCCCTATCAGACCTCAGATCAGCGTATTGTGTCCCCATCAGACCTCAGATCAGCATAATGTGCCCCCATCAGACCTCAGATCAGCTTAATGTGCCCCCATCAGACCTCAGATCAGCGTATTGTGCCCCCATCAGACCTCAGATCAGCTTAATGTGCCCCCATCAGACCTCAGATCAGCAGAATGTGCCCCCATCAGACCTCAGATCAACCTTAATGTGCCCCCATTAGACCTCAGATCAGCAGAATGTGCCCCCATCAGACCTCAGATCAGCATAATGTGCCCCCATCAGACCTCAGATTAGCGTATTGTGCCCCCATCAGACCTCAGATCAGCAGAATGTGGCCCCATCAGACCTCAGATCAGCAGAATGTGCCCCCATCAGACCTCAGATCAACCTTAATGTGCCCCCCATCAGATCTCAGATCAGCAGAATGTGCGCCCATTAGACCTCAGATCAGCATAATGTGCCCCCATCAGACCTCAGATCAGCAGAATGTGCCCCCATCAGACCTCAGATCAGCTTAATGTGCCCCATCAGACCTCAGATCAGCGTATTGTGCCCCCATCAGACCTCAGATCAGCTTAATGTGCCCCCATCAGACCTCAGATCAGCAGAATGTGCCCCCATCAGACCTCAGATCAGCATAATGTGCCCCCATCAGACCTCAGATCAGCTTAATGTGCCCCCATCAGACCTCAGATCAGCAGAATGTGCCCCCATCAGACCTCAGATCAGCATAATGTGCCCCCATCAGACCTCAGATCAGCCTAATGTGCCCCCATCAGACCTCAGGTCAGCTTAATGTGCCCCCATCAGACCTCAGATCAACCTTAATGTGCCCCCATCAGACCTCAGATCAGCAGAATGTGCCCCCATCAGACCTCAGATCATCAGAATGTGCCCCCATCAGACCTCAGATCATCAGAATGTGCCCCCATCAGACCTCAGATCAGCTTAATGTGCCCCCATCAGACCTCAGATCAGCTTAATGTGCCCCCATCAGACCTCAGATCAGCTTAATGTGCCCCCATCAGACCTCAGATCAACCTTAATGTGCCCCCATCACACCTCAGATCAGCAGAATGTGCCCCATCAGACCTCAGATCAGCAGAATGTGCCCCCATCAGACCTCAGATCAGCAGAATGTGCCCCATCAGACCTCAGATCAGCTTAATGTGCCCCCATCAGACCTCAGATCAGCTCAATGTGCCCCCATCAGACCTCAGATCAGCTCAATGTGCCCCCATCAGACCTCAGATCAGCTCAATGTGCCCCCATCAGACCTCAGATCAGCTCAATGTGCCCCCATCAGACCTCAGATCAGCAGAATGTGCCCCCATCAGATCTCAGTTCAGCAGAATGTGCCCCCATCAGACCTCAGATCATCAGAATGTGCCCCCCATCAGACCTCAGATTCGCATAATGTGCCCCCATTAGACCTCAGATCAGCAGAATGTGCCCCCATCAGATCTCAGATCAGCAGAATGTGCCCCCATCGGACCTCAGATCAGCGTATTGTGCCTCCATCAGACCTCAGATCAGCAGAATGTGCCCCCATCAGACCTCAGATCAGCTTAATGTGCCCCCATCAGACCTCAGATCGGCTTAATGTGCCCCCATCAGACCTCAGATCAACCTTAATGTGCCCCCATCAGATCTCAGATCAGCAGAATGTGCCCCCATTAGACCTCAGATCAGCATAATGTGCCCCCATCAGACTTCAGATCATCAGAATGTTCCCCCACCAGACCTCAGATCAGCAGAATGTGCCCCCATTAGACCTCAGATCAGCAGAATGTGCCCCATCAGACCTCAGATCAGCATAATGTGCCCCCATCAGACCTCAGATTAGCGTATTGTGCCCCCATCAGACCTCAGATCAGCAGAATGTGCCCCATGACCTCAGATCAGCATGTGCCCATCATCAGACCTCAGATCAGATCAGAATGTGCCCCCATCAGACTCAGATCAGCTTAATGCCCCCATCAGACCTCAGATCAGTAATGTGCCCCCATCAGACCTCAGATCAGCATGTGCCCCCATCAGATCATAATGTGCCCATCAGACCTCAGATCAGCAGAATGTGCCCCATCAGACCTCAGATCAGCATAATGTGCCCCCATCAGACCTCAGATCAGCTTAATGTGCCCCCATCAGACCTAGATCAGCAGAATGTGCCCCCATCAGACCTCAGATCAGCATAATGTGCCCCCATCAGACCTCAGATCAGCTTAATGTGCCCCCATCAGACCTCAGATCAGCTTAATGTGCCCCCATCAGACCTCAGATCAACCTTAATGTGCCCCCATCACACCTCAGATCAGCAGAATGTGCCCCCATCAGACCTCAGATCATCAGAATGTGCCCCCATCAGACCTCAGATCATCAGAATGTGCCCCCATCAGACCTCAGATTCGCATAATGTGCCCCCATCAGACCTCAGATCAGCAGAATGTGCCCCCATCAGACCTCAGATCAGCAGAATGTGCCCCCATCAGACCTCAGATCAGCAGAATGTGCCCCCATCAGACCTCAGATCAGCAGAATGTGCCCCCATCAGACCTCAGATCAGCAGAATGTGCCCCCATCAGACCCCAGATCAGCTTAATGGTGCCCCCATCAGACCTCAGATCAGCAGAATGTGCCCCCATCAGACCTCAGATCAGCAGAATGTGCCCCCATCAGACCTCAGATCAGCTTAATGTGCCCCCATCAGACCTCAGACCTCAATGTGCCCCCATCAGACCTCAGATCAACCTAATGTGCCCCCATCAGACCTCAGATCAGCAGAATGTGCCCCATCAGACCTCAGATCAGCAGAATGTGCCCCCATCAGACCTCAGATCATCAGAATGTGCCCCATCATCAGCATAATGTCCATCAGATCAGCTTAATGTGCCCCCATCAGACCTCAGATCAGCAGAATGTGCCCCCATCAGACCTCAGATCAGCAGAATGTGCCCCCATCAGACCTCAGATCAGCAGAATGTGCCCCATCAGACCTCAGATCAGCAGAATGTGCCCCCATCAGACCCAGCATGTGCCCCCTCAGACCTCAGATCAGCAGAATGTGCCCCCATCAGACCTCAGATCAGCTTAATGTGCCCCCATCAGACCTCAGATCAGCTTAATGTGCCCCCATCAGACCTCAGATCAACCTTAATGTGCCCCCATCAGATCTCAGATCAGCAGAATGTGCCCCCATTAGACCTCAGATCAGCATAATGTGCCCCCATCAGACCTCAGATCAGCAGAATGTGCCCCCATCAGACCTCAGATCATCAGAATGTACCCCCATCAGACCTCAGATCAGCGTATTGTGCCCCCATCAGACCTCAGATCAGCAGAATGTGTGCCCATCAGACCTCAGATCGGCTTAATGTACCCCCATCAGACCTCAGATCAGCGTATTGTGCCCCCATCAGACCTCAGATCAGCAGATTGTGTGCCCATCAGACCTCAGATCGGCTTAATGTGCCCCCATCAGACCTCAGATCATCAGAATGTGTGCCCATCAGACCTCAGATCGGCTTAATGTACCCCCATCAGACCTCAGATCAGCGTATTGTGCCCCCATCAGACCTCAGATCATCAGAATGTGCCCCCATCAGACCTCAGATCAACCTTAATGTGCCCCCATCAGATCTCAGATCAGCATAATGTGCCCCCATCAGACCTCAGATTAGCGTATTGTGCCCCCATCAGACCTCAGATCAGCAGAATGTGTGCCCATCAGACCTCAGATCGGCTTAATGTGCCCCCATCAGACCTCAGATCATCAGAATGTGTGCCCATCAGACCTCAGATCGGCTTAATGTACCCCCATCAGACCTCAGATCAGCGTATTGTGCCCCCATCAGACCTCAGATCATCAGAATGTGCCCCCCATCAGACCTCAGATCAACCTTAATGTGCCCCCATCAGATCTCAGATCAGCATAATGTGCCCCCATCAGACCTCAGATCAGCATAATGTGCCCCCATCAGACCTCAGATTAGCGTATTGTGCCCCCATCAGACCTCAGATCAGCCCATCCAGCCATGCACGCAGCGTCAGGTCATAGTGTGCGCGGGCTAAGGAAGATCGGAGCGCCGGACCGGAGGGCAGCTGCAGCGCAGGACAGGTAAGAAAGGTTTTTATTTTAACCTTATGTGGCTGGGTGGGCTGATCTGAGGTCTGATGGGGGTCCCTACATACAAGTGAGCGCTTCCATAATGGAAGCGCTCACTTGTATTCGCCTGATTACGAGTACAGTACTAAGGCCATCCCTGCTGGCCCCCCCAGAGCCGTTGCCCCCCCGTAGCTACGCCTCTGGCTATGATATCTATGTGACTGTCTATGTCAGGCATGGCCAACCTGTGGCTCTCCAGCTGTTGTAAAACTACAACTCCCACCATGCCCTGCTGTAGGCTGATAGCTGTAGGTAGTCTGTGCATGCTGGGAGTTGTCTGCTACAAAACAGTTATTTCTGTTCTGCCCCAATAGCATTATTTCTGTGATGCCTGGAACACATTTGACGCTTTAATCGTGGTGGGCAGCCTGGTGGACATTGCTGTGACAGAAGTCAATGTAAGTACTATACTGATAATGTATAAGCTTACATGGTTAGTGGGTTGAAAGACCCAAATCCATCAAGTTCTATATTACAAACATTAAGGTAATAATTTACGAACAGATATACGCCACTTAAATGCGCCTCAGTCTGCGCCTCTACATAACTTAGGCAGATGAACCGCCAGCGCAGGAGGGATGAAGACCCACGTCTAAATCGCCGGTTTCCATAAATGTCACTCTAAGGGCTCATGCACACGAACATATTTTCTTTTCGTCCCCGTTCCGTATTTTTATTTTTTTGCTGACCGTATGAGGAACCATGCATTTCAATGGGTCCGCAAAAAAAAAACCTAAAGTTACTCTGTGCATTCTATTAGGGGCTAGCTATTCAGTTCCGCAAAATACGGAATGCACACGGACCTCATCCATATTTTTTGCGATTCCGTTTTTTGCGGACTGTAAAATACATATGGTCGTGTGCTTGAGCCCTAAGTCTGTAAATAGTCTGGAAATATGATATTGGTGGCCTATCCTTAGGATGTGTCATCAGTATCAGATTTGCCAGGTCTGACTCCCGGCACCCCCTACCAATCAGCTGTTTGAACCCCAGTAAGCTCTACATTCTCCTCCCTGCTTACTAAGCACAGTGCCATACATTTTACAGTGGCTGTGCTTGGTATTGCAGCTCATCCCCATGGTCACCTGGACCATGTGACTAATTTAGGGTGATGTCACTGGCTTAGGAAGAGAACGGTAGCCTCTTTGCACAGATAATCAGCAGGGTCCCAGGTGTCGAACCCTGCCAGTCTCATTTTGAAGACTTATCCTGAGGATAGGTCATCAATATCAAATTCCCGGATAACCCCTGTAACCACCAAACTGTTTTGCCAGAGTCCAAAAAGTGTGAAAAGTAGCTAACTGGAGGGGGGAGGGCTGCTTTATATGCTATCTCCTGAATGGTAGCAGCTAGAAACATGCAACTGGTCTTGTTTGAAAGCTGACAGACCAGGCTTTCATACAAGATCAAAATGATAGCTAAAGTCCAAGCAACAGAGGAGAAATCACTCTTAGAAATTGGGTCGGGAATAATAGCGGGTGAAACCTGTTTTTACTTTCACTTTCAGCTGCATTAACAGCATCCTGATTTCTATGAGTGATATCTTCCCCTGTCCTGAACATATTGCTGTAATTATGGTATTGTCTGAAAGCTTGGAATGTTGCATATTTCTAGCTGCTATGAGGAAGCAGCATCTAAAGCAGCCTCCCCCGCCCCCTCCAGTTAATTATTTTTCCCACTGCTGGAGCTGGACCAGATACTGTTACATATTTTTCAGAATTGTTTTTTATTTTCTGATTTTTTATTATTTATTTTTTTCCTGTACCTGCTTATGGAGAAGGCCCTCTTGCTGCCAACAGTATTCAGAAATATGCTTTACAGTAGACACATGGACCATAAAAACCTATAGAGTGGGAATGTTGTATGAGAAAGTGTTGTGCGCATGTCCTGTGACCTGTGAAGAGGTCAATGTGCAGGGAGGGGGAGGAGGTGAGCTGTGTCGCCCACTCATTGTTAATGCTGGATCCTGTGTTATTTGTACATTGGTGTTTTCTGTCATTGTAATCTTGTCTGTGATGATACTGAGATGACTGCTGAGAGCTAATCTCTACAGTACAGTATGTGTCAGGCTATTAGGAGAAACTGCAAGATTTCAGAAATAAAAAAAGAGAGGGATTGACATGAGAAAACACAAAAAAAAAATCTTAAAAATATGTTTACCATATAGATCATGAAGGTTGTCTCCTATATAAAACCACTATCCATATGATGACTTACTGTTGTTTCTGGGGGAGGGGGGGGGCACATACATTTTTGGAGAAGTCAGTACATGTAACTCTACTTCCGCTTCAGGGTCAGGATTGGTCTGTACTACAGATTATAAATACCTGGGTATTAAGGTTTCCAGGAATGCAAATTTAGATCAAAGGCACGGCGGATTTAGATATGGCTTTGAGTGGAAGACTAGCATTGCTTAAAGGGAACCTGTCATCTTGAAAATGCAGTTCACTCTGCAGATTATAGAGCAGGAGAAGCTGTGCAGATTGATATATAGTTTGTGGGAAATAATTCCGTATAACTTACATTTTATTCATGTAAATCCCTTCTCTTTCTATGCTTAGGTGTCCAGTAGGCAGTCCTATCAGTAATTGACAGCTATCTCTATGCATAGCCCCACTGATAAGACCGCCCACTGGACTCCTAAGCATAGAAAGAGCAGGGATTTACATTAATAAAATACAAGTCATACTGAATAATTTCCTATAAAAATTGTAGATCAATCTGCTCAGCTCCTTCTGCTCTATAACCTGCTGCCTACCGATCAGACACCATGTTCAAGTCTACAGTATACAACTACAATCTCTTATATATAATCCAAAACAGTCCATTTTTAACTAACCCAAAAAAGTCTACAACTATAGATTCTGTATTTGGGGAAATAATCTGGTTTGGAAAGAAAGTAAGGAGTCAGCGATATGGGATCCCTGGTGATAGAGGACCTAGAACTCAATTTCTTCTGCTTCTAGACAAACATTCACTGTATTTCTCTTCAGCCACCACTAGTGGAAGCTTATTGCAAAGAAATTTTTACAACATCCATTGAGTTCAGTAATGTATAAATTTATATGCACAGAGCTCCCCCTAGGGGTGGTTGCAGGCAGCCAGTTTTATCATGTACTGAAGAGAAGCAGGATATATGAAACTGTATGGGAGAGATTTATTATATATAATCCAAAACAGTCCATTTTTAACTAACCCAAAAAAGTCTACAACTATAGATTCTGTATTTGGGGAAATAATCTGGTTTGGAAAGAAAGTAAGGAGTCAGCGATATGGGATCCCTGGTGATAGAGGACCTAGAACTCAATTTCTTCTGCTTCTAGACAAACATTCACTGTATTTCTCTTCAGCCACCACTAGTGGAAGCTTATTGCAAAGAAATTTTTACAACATCCATTGAGTTCAGTAATGTATAAATTTATATGCACAGAGCTCCCCCTAGGGGTGGTTGCAGGCAGCCAGTTTTATCATGTACTGAAGAGAAGCAGGATATATGAAACTGTATGGGAGAGATTTATTATAATATTTTTGCCAATAGAGTTAGGTCAGCTGCCTACGTCCGCCTCTGCCCTGTTCTCCCCTGCTGGCATGATACCCGCGATACTCACCAAGCTGCTCCCTCGATGCTTCTGCCTTGTGCTCCAGCCTCTATCTCCTAAAGGGCCAGTGCACACGTCTTACTTCATCACAAGAGCTCCTAATAGGTGCAATAAGTCTTATAAAGAGAGAAAAGAGTCCAAAAGGAGAAATAGTACCCCTCGAATACTGACAAAGGTCTCTCACCCAGTTAAACCAGTGCTCTGCACTGATAAGAGGCAATCATACCAAAACAGCTGTCTGCAGATGAGGTACTGGCTTAGCTGTATTCAAGTTATGCCTCAAGATCTGTTTAAAAAGGATGAACATTGACTTATAGGTTAGCTGCCTTAAATCTGGTGGCATCAGAGTCTCAAAGTTCTTTTCTTTTTAGAAAGAGAGCTAATCTTTATCCTAGGGGAACATTTCCTGGCCTATAAAAATCCTTATTGCTACTAGGCACTCTCAATAATATTCCCCCCCCCATATATATAAAGCTCCTGTTTCACTTTTTCTGACATGGAAGTCAAGTGGAGCTGTTTTACAGTGGATTCTAAGATACGGGAATAAATAGGCTTAAACAGTAGCTAAGTGAATAAGAAGTTTACTTTTTAGTAAGAAAGACATATACAGAAATGATAAAGATCACATACAGCATAACATACAGTACCAGTTACCAGTCCTGGTAACTGTAGGACAATAGGGTCCTGTATCTGCTCACTACACTACCCTGTAATAATTACAGGGAAAAAAAAACACTAAAGTGAAACTTTACAACACAGGAGCGCTATTTTATTTTATTAAAAAAGGTGTATGCTGACAGAGCTCCTCGGTAAAAATCTAAAAAAATGTACAGCGGTCAAAAACCTCAAAAATGTCACTGGTGGGGGGCCCATGCTAAGTTTTGCTATAGGGCCCTGTGATATCTATGTATTTGTGATCACATGCTTGGTTCTTGTATTCATTGATCTCATCATAGTGACTTTGTAAACTGATAACATGAGGTCTGTGTGTTAACTGATGTTATCTGCTTATACATTGTCACATGCACCCATGGATCCATCATCCTGACCTCCATTTTCATCATCACCATCATCGGTATCCTTCATCATGCTCTGCTCCTGTCATACATGTGTCATGCAGAATGGATGGCATGTCGGGGAGGTAGGTGGTTAATAATTTTAAGGGATTGAAGCTAACTGTACCGTTAATCCTTTAATGCACGTGATATTCCTGCCTCGTAGCTGCCCATACTCTTCTTACAGTTTTGTATGATCTGTAAAGACACCTCAATAAGAGGCTTTCTTTTTCTCCTATGTTTAATCTCTCCAACCTCTCAAAACCTTCCCTCTTCTCCTCCTATTACTGAAAGCTCCTTAACAGCACAGAGTCACGCAAGGTCTGAGGATGTCAGAGATGGCTGTCAGGATTAGAAAAATATGGCTGCCTTCTTCCAAAAACAGCGCCACATCTGTACATGGGTTGTGTCTGGTATTGCAGCCCAGCTACATTTAAAGGGCATCTGTCAGCAGTTTTGTACCTATGACACTGGCTGACCTGTTACATGTGCGCTTGGCAGCTGAAGACATCTGTGTTGGTCCCATGTTCTTATGTGCCTGCATTGCTGAGAAAAATGATGTTTTAATATATGCAAATGGAACTCTAGGAGAAATGGGGGAGTTGCCATTGCACTTGGAGGCTCTGCTGTCTCTGCAACTGCTACTCCCTCTGCATTTTGATTGACAGGGCCAGGCAGTGAAAATATTATAATGCCTGGAGCTGTCAATCAAAGTGCAGAAGGTCCGGCAGTTGCAGGTGTAACAGTAACGCCCCCATTGCTCCTAGAGACTCATTTGCATATAATAAAACATCATTTTTCTCAGTAATGAGGACACATATGAACATGGGACCAACACAGATGTCTTCAGCTGCCAAGTGCACATGTAACAGATCAGCCAGTGTCATAGGTACAAAACTGCTGACCAATGCACTTTAAGTGAGCTGAGCTGCAATACCAGTGGATAGGTATGGCACTGTTTTTGGAAGAAAGCAGCCATGCTTTTCTAATCCCGGACAACCCCTGAGCTCCCATAATGCACTGCATGATAACCTGACACTGGTAGGATTCTGAATTAAGCTTTCTACCTGAACAGAGAATAAAACATCATAGCGAGATAATTACCGTAAAGTTGTAGCAAAGATATTCAAAAGTGGAGTTCTCCTTTAACCCGTCTCTTCTCTTTCCCAGAGCTCAGAAGACAGCTCCCGAATATCCATCACGTTCTTTCGTCTCTTCCGTGTGATGCGCTTGGTGAAGCTGCTAAGTAAGGGAGAAGGTATAAGGACATTGCTGTGGACATTTATAAAATCTTTCCAGGTGAGCGCAAGCAACATGAGAGGTCCTGAGACAGTTGCTTTAAAGAAGACATCTCACCTCTCCTGACAGGTCTCTTTTAGCAACTACTTGCATCCCCCATGTAATAACAATTCTGGAACATCCATTCTTATGACTCTTTGTTGTGCCGTTCCTTCATTATCCCTGCTCGAAGTTATGCATAAATTGCTAGCAGTTTGCAATAAATGTCTTGATGGGTGTTACTAAGTTGGGGGTGTGTCCCTGTACAGTCAAACTGAGCAGGAACACACCCCCAACTTAGTAACACCTATCTGGACCTTCATTGCAAACTGCTAGCAATTAATGCATAACTTCGAGCAGGGATAATGAAGGAACGGCACAACAAAGAGTCATAAGAATGGATGTTCCAGAATTGTTATTACATGGGGGATGCAAGTAGTTACTAAGACATCTCAGGAGAGGCGACGGCTCCTCCTTAAAGTGAGTGATTACTGCTGTACACTGCCTGTAAGTCAATAGATGGGAGTCCCCCTTTTAGGATCCAGCACATCTCTCCAGTACATGGACAGCCCTTTGATTTCAGTCACAACTGTTTAAGGGCGCATTCACATGACTACATTTTCGGTCTGATCCATATTTTTTACAGATCGCACCCTATTGGAAGCCCTGCCACGAGAAGAACACATGTGGTGGCAGGACGTCCTGCATATATCACTGAGCTGTTAGTATCCCTGGTATCTCTACTAGAGGTGACGGACTGTAGTATGTCATGGCTCCCCAGATCATCACACCAGTAGTTGGTGCAGTGTGTCGCTCCACAGCAGAGGCAGGATTGAAGCAATGACCACAATACTCCAACCCAGCTGTCGTTGGATCCCAATCAGAACCCGGATTCATCTAAAAAAAAACTATACGGTTCTGATCCATAGTAGTCCAAGTTTCCTATTCAGGACACCACTGCAAACAAAGGCAATGGTGACTTGCTGTCAATGACAAGACACAAAATTTCCTTCTGCTAACACCTGGAAATGGTCCAGGCAGAGACAGGCCTGTGTCTGGTTGGTGGACAACAAAACTGTGGAAGCTGCTTGTGCCTGTCGCACGTAACATGATCCTCTCTACTGGGGTCCGTCTGGGCCGTCCGGAGCCTGTTCTCCATATGTATGTACCCTCACGTAACCACTGCTCCCTACATTCCCTAACACCTAGATCAGAAAGGCCTAGGTCGCGGGCAATTCGTCAACACGACCACCCTTTTTTTCTTAGTCCAATGATGCGCCCCCCTCTCAAAGTCTCTCCACTGGGCAGAATGTCTTCGAGTGCACTGTAGAGGCATGTATAGCAGTCAACGATCTCTGACCAAGCGGTACACTATCCAAAAGTAGCCTCTAAGAACCTTTTTACAGGGCAGCTGGGGAAGCACTGTTGTGATAAGCCTAATCAGACCATTCCTGTAATCATTTATAATTCTGCCTGAGACATAACTGCAGCGATGAAACATTTCTATCTGGGTGCGGTATTTTTTATGTCAATGAGTATAGATATGGCTGCCAGCAGGGGGCGGGGGCAAAGTCAGAAAACCACTTGAGGTCCCCCCCCGAATTAGTCGAAGTAGAATGAAGCTCATGAAATTAATCCATAATGACGTCAGGGGCGGATTGGCCATAGACCTTACAGGGAGGTTTCCCGTTGGGCCGATGCCCGGGGCCCTCCTCACAGCCAGCCAGTGGAAGTTTTTGGGGATGTAATTTGTGATGGACTGTGGTATTTGGCTCTGCTGGGGCGGTATAATGTGCCACAATATGGTATTGCTGACCCTGCCTTCCATCAATTTGGACTCAACTACAAAACGGCGCCACTTTTAGTATTTTTTCCAGGGCCACTTTAAGTTCCCAGTCCGGCCCTGAATGACGTTATGTCAAGATTGTTACACTGGGGCGGTGGGGGTCCATGGTGGCGGTGGGACGTGGATTATAAAGGTACGTATATTATGTGTTTCTACCTTGGTACCTTCTGTATAGAGTAAAGCAAATTTGTTAGTGCCAAAAACCGGGATAGATTTATCGCCTGTTACATGGATTATGGATCCTAATGGGAGACTCGTCCTTGACCCTGTGTTGCAGCAGCAGTCGCAGTTCAGCTTTTGGCTACATAAGCTCTTTTATGAGACTTTTCTCATCTCTCCCTGTGATCTTGTCCTCCTCTAGGCTTTGCCATATGTTGCTCTTCTGATAGCAATGATATTTTTCATCTACGCTGTCATTGGCATGCAGGTGAGTCAGACATGTCCTGCACGTGACTTTCAGCTCCATTGGCAGCCGCAGTGTGAGCCAGGTTTACGCGGTTAACCTCTGCTATGTTCTCGTTTATAGACATTTGGAAAAATCGCCATGCAGGATGGGACTCAGATTAACCGGAATAACAACTTTCAGACCTTCCCTCAGGCGGTGCTGCTGCTCTTCAGGTACGAGCATCGCCAGCTGTGTGATGATGATGCTGACAATCGGTAGCCCATCAGAAACTCAACATTAACAGGAACCGGTCAGGATATTTTGATAATTTAGGACACTGACCCGTTATCCAGGATGTAATGCTTTAACAATTCTATCCTTGAATATTAGTAGCAAAATGTATAAAAAGAACTTAAAGGGCATCTGTCAGCAGTTTTGTACCTATGACACTGGCTGACCTGTTACATGTGCACTTGGCAGCTGAAGACATCTATGTTGGTCCCATGTTCATATGTCCCCGCATTGCTGAGAAAAATGATGTTTTAATATATGCAAATGAGCCTCTAGGAGCAACGGGGGCGTTACCATTACACCTAGAGGCTCTGCTCTCTCTGCAACTGCTGAGCCCTCTGCACCTGACAGGGCCAGGCATGATGGTGTCTTCACTGCCTGGCCCTGTCAAAGTGCATAGGACACGGCAGGGCAGTTGCAAAAAGAGCAAAGCCTTTAAGTGTAACGGGGGTGTTTCTGTTACACCTAGAGATTCTGCTTCCTCTGCAAATGCTGCGCCCTCTGCACTTTGACAGAGCAAGGTAGTGTAATCGTCATCACACCTGGTCCTGTCAATCAAAGTGCAGAGGGCCCAGCAGTTGCAGAAAGAGCAGAGGCTCTAGGTGTAATGGTAACGCCCCCGTTGCTCCTAGAGGCTCATTTGCATATATTAAAACATTATTTTTCTCAGCAATGCGGGCACATATGAACATGAGACCAACACAGATGTCTTCAGCTGCCAAGTGCACATGTAACAGTGTCATAGGTACAAAACTGCTGACAGATGCCCTTTAAAGGGACTCTATATCCAGCGACCTCCCTATCCAGCTGTTTGCATAGACACATAGCTGCGGTTCAACTGATTAAAATGCTGTTCCCGAGTTATGATTCTTTTTCTTATTGCGCAAATTAGGCCTTAGGTGCAGCGAGGGTGTCACCATTGCTCTTGTTGAATCCAAGATCCATTCCTTTCTTTGGCCAGCCCATCCCATGCTGCTTTGATTGACAGGGCCAGGCAGTGGCAAGGCAGCGAGGGAGGGGCTGGCCACAGAAACAAGCAGAGCTGGGGGGCAAGAAGAGTAACGATGATGCCGCCATTGCACCGAATGAAATGCTATGAAAAGTCCTGAGTTCTCTAGTATGGACCAATGTACAGTGAAGAGCCGTTGCCCTAGAGCTGTGGCACATTCAGATAGCTGATCGATGGGGTTTGTCGAACGCCCACCAATCTAATATTAATGGCGGTACTGGATAACCCCTCTAACTTCAAAGTCTTTGAGGAGATAGAGATGGGTGAGGGGTGGAAGGTCTTTTACGATATCTTACAGGTAGATATTGTACAGGACCCATACTCAGAACTGAAGTACCATCTTTAGACCCAAGCTACACTGGTCCTCTTCTATTTCTTCTTAGATGTGCCACAGGCGAGGCCTGGCAGGAGATCATGTTGGCCAGTTTACCAGGCAAGAGATGTGACATTGAATCTGACTTCGCTCCGGAGGAAGAGTTTACCTGCGGAAGCAACTTTGCCATTGTGTATTTCATCAGCTTCTTCATGCTTTGTGCTTTCTTGGTAAGTAGAAGACGAGTCCCTTATCGGGCATGCTGCAGTGCTGTACAGACCACGTCTTGCTTGGACTGGTCCTTGCCTCATTTGGGATCATGAAACAGTTTCCCTGTCTGATCCATAAACATGTGTTTTTGGGGAAGAACACGGAAAGACCATGCAAACACCAGGGTGCCAGTGTCAGGTTCAATCCCTGCATCCAGATATTACAAGTCAGCATTGCTAAAGAGCCTCAGACAAAAAAAAAAACACGTAAAGCGGCATTCAAACGCGGTTTGCAAAAAATATGGATGCCGTCCGTGTTGCATCCTTTTTTATTTTTTGCGGATCCATCGTAACAATATGGACTAGAATAGGACATGTTCTATCTTTTTTTGCAGGACTACGGAATGGACATACGGATGGGGACAGCACACGGACTGTTGTCCATAATTTTTGTGGACCTATTGAAGTGAATGGGTCCACATCCAATCTACAAAAAATGCGGATTGGATCCGGGTCAAAAATACGGTCGTGTGAATGGGGCTTTAAGATAAATTTCAAAAATACCACCTTAAAGAGGTTGTGCGTAAAGGGAAGCTTACTTACCTGTTTCTCCTCCCAACCTCTGCCTCTCCGCTGGGCTCCCTCAAGGTCAACATCCGGTATGACATCTCCTCAGCCAATCACTGGCTGCGGCGGCAACTGGCTCCCCTTACATCATTACAAATGGTCACATGATGCAAAGGGATCCTGTCTCCGTGGCAGCCAGCGATTGGTTGTGGCAGTGTCACATGGGATGTTGCCAGCGGATCATCGCAGGCCAGGAGAACAATGAGTGAGAAGCCGGCTCCAGGAATGGTCCGGTTAGTGATCCGGTTTGCTATGGTATTCTAGTATAGCACAGCAACGCAGCTGCATCATATGAACACCGCCTTAGACCACGGTAACTCAGGAACAGCTAAATAGAGCGGTAAAAGACTTCACACAAGAGGACGACTCAGGAACTTCTTGTATTTTCAGGCACTTCTTGTAGGTTTAGGGGGAAGAGCTCTTCTTAGCTTTCCCTGCCGAGGCTTCAGATCCATATTTTGAAGGCGCCATTATCATATATAAAGCCTAATAATTTATTGTAAAATGATAGCAAAGTGACTGTCCTCAATTCTGAGCCCTTCTTGTATCCAATTGCAATTGAACACCGGAGATGTGAGGTCTTCTGAGGTAAACTCATGCAAATGCCTCATTATCATCCTTTTGGCTTTATTTCTGAGACCTCATATTTCCCCGTCGTATAATGCACTCCAGCTCCCGAGATGTATTAGGTGACTCAATTTCCATCTAATATAAGCTGGACCCTGCCTGAAGCATGCGAGGTCCCGCTTTGTATTCAGACCACAAAACATGGGCGAAATCTGTACGGATTTACCTCAGAAATCAATTTTAATACGTTTCATTGAGGTTGGCACAATGCTGCCAAGCCGCCACCGGTCCGTCTTATAACACAGAAGCAGAAATCATTTCCAACTGTTTATTAGCTCTATTACCTCTCTATTAATGGGCTTTTTGGTTGTTTTTTATGTTTAACGAAGCGGCGTTTCATTGTTTTGTTCTTTTATTTCAGATCATCAATCTGTTTGTTGCCGTCATCATGGACAATTTTGATTATCTCACAAGAGATTGGTCAATTCTTGGCCCCCATCATTTGGATGAGTTTAAGAGGATCTGGTCTGAGTATGACCCTGAAGCAAAGTAAGTTCTTAAAGGGTCATCAGCTGTATGCTTTCATTTTAGCTTTGTGCTGGTTATTTTGTCCTATAACTTACGTTGTGAGCAGGGGCAGACTGGTCATAAACCCTACAAGAAAAAATCCCGGTGGGCCGACGCTCGGGGGGGATGGGGGGGGCACCTGAGCCCTCCACACAGCTGCCAGCCAAGTAAGTAATGATCTGACACTCCTAGATCTGGGAGCGTCAAGCACCTATGTACCTGGCTGGCGGCTCTAGGTGCCCTCATGACTCCTGAATTCAACTTCATTGCCATTCTAAGGCAAGGGAAGTAGGAGGACAGAGCCTGGTGCTGGCCATTACAGAGGGGCATCTTCTGGAGAGGTATTTTGTGCCGCTGGAGAATTATTTTGTAGTCCACTGTGGTTTTTGGTTCTGCTGGAGCAGTATATTGTGCTTTTGGCTCCGCTGGGGTGGGCCTTCTTGTATTGGTCCCACCCACTTTAGTTGGCTTTGTCTTCTATCAATTTGGATCCATCCACAACATGGGGCAAGTTTGAATTTTTTTTTTCAGGGGTCACTTTAAGTTTGTGAGTCTCCTAAATATCATCTTAAAGGGGTTTTAACTAATGACCTCTCCTCTGGATAGGTCACTAGTATCTGATCCGTAGGGGTCCTACAACCAGGACTCCAGCCAATCAGCTGTTTGAGAGGGCACCCGCACTCTCAGTAGTACCGCTGCCTTCTCGCAGTTTTGCCTAGGCCATGTGACGCCACATTGATTTGTCACAAGGCCTAGGCACGACTCAGCCCCATTAAAGTGAATGGGGTTGAGCTGCGATACCAAACACAGCCACTGTGAAATGGATGGCGCCGTCCTTGATGAGCAAAGAGAGGGCTGCTGCGCTACCATTCACATTTCACTTCCACCACACAGTGCACGGGGCTAAAATAATTCCGGCACACAGTGTATGCTGTGCTAATTCCCTCTGATCCCCGACGATTTGATATCTAAAGGATAGGTCGTCAATTTTAAAGTAATGGAATACCCCTTTAAGTGTTATATAGCCTACAGCATCTACATGCCCAGAGCCATTTGGTCTGTCATGTAGCCTTGGATTCAACAGTAAACATGATTGGTCAGAGCCCTGAACAAATCTACAAGCTCCACCCCATGGACTCTTTCAGAGAGAGGCAGATCCTATAGGCCTTATGCACAGTCTGCAAACTGTGGATCCCCAAAACACGGATACATTTTTTTTTTCACTTTTGCAGAAATGTCCTATCACTGTGCTCAAAATGGACAAGAATAGGACAGACATACTGATGCGGACAACTCAGTGTGCTGTCCGTATTTTTTGCGGCCCCCTTGAAATAAATGGGTCCCCATCCGATCTGCAAAAAATGCGGTTTGCATGCGGAAAATATTACCCTGAATAAGGGAGCAGCCACATGGGGTGGATTTTTTTTTTTTGCTTCGGCTATTGCCGCAATTTGTCGCTGACTTTGCTGCCGATTTACCTAGTATTTTATCCTGGGTATTGCAAAGGGTTAAATCCACGCCCGAAATCCAGAGCAGCAGTTGACATGCAGCAGATTTAGAGTCCGCAATGCAGGTTTTTTATATTATATCATTATATTATATTAGATTCCGCACTGATTATGTCTCATAAACAGATGTCCTTTCAATGGCCCATTCGAATGAAGGGACGAGCCCGTAATTCTCTACAGGTGGTGACATCTCTTCACCAGTACACACACATCCAGAAATAAATGGATCTTTGCCTTTTTGTTATTTTGCAGGGGCCGTATTAAACACTTGGATGTTGTGACTTTATTACGCCGTATCCAACCTCCCCTGGGATTTGGAAAGCTGTGCCCACACCGTGTGGCATGCAAGGTAAACATATACCGAAGGTATTACAGCCGGAAACGGTAAATGGCCAGAGGTCAAATATCTTCTAAAAATTGTACTGGAAATTACGGTTTTCCTGTTTTTTTTACAGTTGATATGATTTTTAAAAGAAAAAGCAAACCAGGGGCAATGAGAGAATGATAACTTATAAACAGTTAACCAGTTCAGCGGGTCAGAAACGGATCAAGTATAGAAGGTGTAGACAAATAGTCCCCTGGTGGACTGTAATCTACTGAAGCCCCCATGTGAAGCATAGAAGTAAAATCTCTTACAGAGAAGGTCAATCAGGATTTTACAGGGAGGTCAATCAGGATAGAAAAGCAGGATAGAAAAGAATAAAGGCAGGGTCTCCAGGTTATGATGTAGTGACTGAACCCATCCAAAAGAGAACATCCACCTGTGGATGCTTTTATACGTTGTGTTAGAACCTTTATTTGTCTGCTTAATATATTTTTTTCATCACATTTAGTAAATATATTTATTCACTTAGCCCGTTTAAGCTTATTCTATTCTCGAATCTTTGAATTCATGTTAAAACATCGTCGTTAAGGGTCCTTTTACACCAGCTTTCTGCCAGTAATGAGAGCCAATATGCAATAATGCAATCAGATCTGGGTTAAATGGGCTCTGTTAATGCCTACAGATTACATATCACATTCCGTTGTCATTATTTTTCTCTGAGAAGGTAGACAAAACATTACTCAGCCAGTGTTGTGACATTATGATAGGAAGAAGCATGCAATAAGCTTCTAGAATGACTATATATCAGCTTTCCACAGATAATGGGGGTCTGATCATTGGTCCACTGGGACCTTCACAATCCCGACAACAGAGGGTCCCATGTCCCATAAAGTCTGAATGGAGCAGCAGAGCACATGCTTTACCACTGCTCCACAAGACCCGTTTTCGAGATCGATGGACGTCCAGCCACTGGATACCCCACCAATTAAATAATTATTACCTATCCTGTGGATAGGTGGTAAGTTGTCATCCTGGAACAACCTCTTTAAGCAGTCCCAAAGGCCCAAATGAAGGACTTTCCAAAAGCATATTCAATACTTAGTTAAAGAAGTAGGACTACATTCTTGATAACCTATCCAAAGGATAGACCACCAGTGTGTCATTAGCTCTCCTGTGAAGACCGCATCCCTTCATTGTTTGCATAGGCACATCTGTAAGACTGGCTGTGCACGATACTCTAGATTGTCTCCTTCAATTATAGCGCCTTCAAAATGCTGATCAGCAGGGATCCCAAAGGTTACACCCCTCACAATCAAACTTTGATGGCCTATTCTAAGAATAGACCATCAGTAATCCCGAAGTACCCATTTAAGGTTGAAATCCATGGGTTGGATTTTAAGGTTAACCCTTTGAAAGGGGTTGGCTCATCTTATACATTGGGGGCACATTGATAGGCACAGGTCCCACCTCTGAGACATGAACCTATCTGTAGAGCTGAGCCCGCAAAGTGAAGGAGAGCGGACTTTGAGTTTGCTCGGCCATTACCTCGTAGACTGCATTGTGAGCTTCCCATTCATTTCTATGGGACGTCTGAAAATACTTGAGTCCTAGAGCTGGGACCCACAGTTATCAGACACGGGGGGCATATTGTAGTGATATGCCCCCAATGTATGAGATTGGCCCTTTAAGGTTGAACATCTGATCCCTTGAACCTATTATTTCAGTACCAGTCTTTGTTCTAATGTCACCCATAGCTTGTTCCAGAGGCATCTCTCAACCTTATAATATAATGGGTTGTTGACTTTATTGGGGAATTACGAGAAGGTCGGAAAGCTGTGTAATGATAGGGATTACAAGTGGATCTGATAATTACCCTGCAGGGTTTTTATAGCAGCCTGTATTCTGTCGATGCGTTGCTGGCTGAGGCTGTTGTGATATATATTACTGGGTTGAGTCATATGTCATCCTCCAGCAGTGAGGTGAATATATAGACCATAGTCTTATCACTGTATCCTCCATTTCTAATTCTACTTCATCATTTGCTGCTGTTTCACGGTCAGGTCTGCCCAGCAGGTTGCTGATTCCCGGCGCTCTGCCGGCGGCATCATTGGTAAAATGAAATCATGCACTGTTTGCATGTGCACATCCGCTTCTCGCTGCTTGTGACTCACACGTTTGGGGGGGGGGGGGGCAAGAATTTTCTTCTGTGTGTCTCAGCAGTGTTACATTGTGAAGTCTCTTTCACTCTTTTCACAGATTTTCTCCTTAGATGTCTGCGGCTTTGTGGCATGCAGAATGCACATTTACTTTTTAGCTTGGTGCATGTACGTGTGATGAAGAGGTTTCCAGTCTGGTTCTCCATCTGCAAAAATTAACAGCTACCATTCTGTTTGCACTGTATACTGTCTTTTGTGCTATATTTGTGCTCACCTAGACTAATAAATTATTATTATTATTACTATTATTATTACTATCATCAATGCTCCACTTTTTTGCCAGCAGACATAGATGTTTACAGTGGTCTGTATTCCACCTGTGATGCAACCGCTGTGCCTTCTGGTGGGTCTACAGGGAAGTTGGGATTAATTTGATTCCCATTTTTACTTCTCCAATGCACCTTCTTTTAAAGGGTTTGTGCCATAAACCACTTTTCACTCTAAAGTGTATTTTCATCAATTATTGTATCTCTCATTCCTCTTTGGATATTTTTTTTTTCAAACTTACCTCATTTGGAGTTTTCTCTTATCCCCCTTGCTTCAATCATCCTTTATCCTAGATCTCATTCCTCTTTGGGTGTTTTCTTCTTTTTCAAATTGACCTCATTTGGAGTTTCTCTTATCCCCATCCTACATTTTTCACTCTAAAGTGTATTTTTTTATCAATTACTCAGGCTCTCATTCCCCTTTAAATAGTTTTTTTTTCAAACTTGCCTCTTTTAGAGTTTTCTCTTATCCCCCTTGCTAGAATCATCCATTTTTTAACTCTAATGTGCATTTTCATCAGTTACTGTAGTTCTCATTTCTCTTTGGGTAGCTTTTTTTTTCAAATTGACCTCATTTGGAGTTTTCTCTTATCCCCATCTTACTTTTTTCCACTCTAAGGGCCCTTTCACACGACCATATGCCCTCCGAGACATACTGTCCGTGAGTGGCCCTTTTGTCCCGAAGCAGCATCGATCGTGCGCACGGGAGCGCACAGCATCATTGACTATAATGATGATGTGCACATCGGGCCACCCGCGGGACTATTGTCCCACATCATATGATTTTATGAGTGCGGGACAATAGCCCAGCGGGCGGCCCGGCGTGCACAGCTTCATTGTAATAAATGATGCTGTGCGCTCCTGTGCGCACGATCAATGCCGCTCCAGAACATATGGCCCACTCACGGACCATATATCTCGGAGGGCATACGGTCGTGTGAAAGGGTCCTTAGGCTACATTCACACGACCATTGTGATTTGTGGATCCGCAATTTGTGGACCGCACATGCCATGGCTATCATAGAAATGCCTTATTTTTGTCTGCAATTACGGACAAGAATAGGACATGTTCTATTTTTCTGCGGGGCTGCGGTACAGAGCAATGGATGCACAGTGTGCTGTCCGCATCTTTTGCGGCCCCATAGAAATGATTGGATCCGAATCTGAGACGCAAAATATGCGGCTCAGAGACTGCGAAAACCGCTGTTGTGTGAATGTAGCCTTAAAGGGGTGTTCAGGTTACCATACATATAACTTATGTTTTAGACTAATTCATCATCAATAATTACCTAATATAATGTCAGTTTCACATATTTACCTTTTAGTAGTTAAAAAGTAGTTTCTTCCTTACTAACCACTGTGTTTCCTCATGAGTTACCATGGCACCGACCTGTAGTTCTGAGCCTTTGTCAGGTCGAGCATGCTCAGTGTGTTGCTATCAGTTCTCTAGCTGAATGTCAGTTTGCTGCTGATTACTGAGTAGAGGGGGCGTGTCTGCACTGTGATATCAGGCAGCCAATCAGTAATCATCAACACTCATGAACAAGCACAAACTCACAACAGGAAAGCTAGGGATTGTGGGAATTGTAGTTCTGTGAGGGAAGATCAGGAGCCATGACACTCTCAGTGTGTTGCAAGCTCACAGGAGCTAGACAAATGGATTGCAGGGTAAATTGAAGCACTGATCATATGTATAGGTTCTGGTTGAGTCACAGCTTGCAGCCTTAATGCAGTTTTTCAAAAATTAAAGGGTTATTCTCATTTTAGACAATGGGGGCATATCGCTAGGATATGCCCCCATTGTCTTATATGTGCGGGTCCCACCGCTGGGACCCGCACCTATATCGAGAACGGAGCCCCCGAAGTGAATGAGGGCGCACTGCGCATGCGCAGCCGCCCTCCATTCATTTCTATGGGGCCGGCGAAAATAGCCGAGCACTGGCTCGGCTACTTCCGTCGGCTCCATAGAAATGAATGGGAGCGCACCGCGCATGCACGGCCCGGCTCCCATTCATTTCTATGAGCGGCGCGGGGAGCTGCGCCTGGTGGTGGCCGGACCCCCGGAAACCTGGGGTCCTCCAGGCGCAGCGCTCCCCGCTCCGTTCTGGCTATAGGTGCGGGTCCCAGCGGTGGGACCCGCACCTATAAGACAAAGGGGGTATATCCTAGCGATATGCCCCCATTGTCTAAGATGAGAATACCCCTTTAAGTTACTTTACCAGAATACCCCTTTAAGTGTATTTTTATCAATTACTCAGGCCCTCATTCCTCCTTGAATAGTTTTGTTTTAATTTACCTCATTTGGAGTTTCCTCTTATTCCCCTTGCTTCAATCATCCTTTTTTAACTATAAGGCCGGTTTCACACGAACGTTGTGTTTTGCGGTCCGCAAAAAAAACGGATGTCGTCCGTATGGCATCCGTTTTTTTTTTGCGGATCCATTGTAACAATGCCTATCCTTGTCCGTTTTGCGGACAAGAATAGGACAGGTTCTATCTTTTTTGTGGGGCTACGGAACGGGCATATGGGTGCGGACAGCACACTGTATGCTCTCAGTATTTTTTGCGGACCCATAGAAATGAATGGGTCCGCATTTTTCATGTGAAAAATGCGGATCGGAGCCCGCAAAAAATACTGTCGTGTGAAAGGGGCCTAAAGTGTATTTTCATCAGTTACTGTAGCTCTCATTCCTCTTTGGGTAGTCTTTTTTTCAAATAGACCTCATTTGGAGTTTTCTTTTATCCTCCATCCTACTTTTTTCACTCTAAAGTGCATTTTTATCAATTACTCGGGCTCCCATTCCTCATTGGATAATTTTGTCGTGATTTACCTCATTTGGAGTTTTCTCTTATCCCCCATGCTTGAATCCTACTTTCTGGTTTGTCATTTGTCTGCTATCCCCTCATGCCTTAGGGCAGTGAGATGCGTCCTGACATGAGGAGATCATGTGACGCTAACCATGTCCCTTGGTCATACCAATGACGCTTCCTACGTCCTTTATTACAAGGCCCCAATGCAGGACGTAACCTACAGCAACTTAGCATCAAAACATTTGCCAAAGGGTGCAATGCAAGGGTAATAATTTAAAATGGTGGTATTTGGGAAAAGGGATATAACGTGATTTGCTTCACTTTCTTGCTGACCGCTCTTCAAAGGTTCACAATAAATGTTGCATAAATGTCTCTGCAGAGATTGGTCGCCATGAATATGCCCCTAAATGCAGACGGTACTGTGACATTCAATGCTACTCTTTTTGCCCTGGTACGGACCTCACTAAGGATAAAAACTGAAGGTATAGTGGTCCTTTATACATATGGAGGGAGGGGAGGGGTGAATTCACATGCGACAGATTTGTTGCAGAAACATCTGCAACCAACAATCTGCTCCATCCATCTGAATGGGATCGTTTTGGCGGCAAACTTGAGATAAATGGGAAACTCGCAGAGAGATCTGCAACTAATCTGCTATTGTCACATGACTGATTTAAAGGGGGTTTCTGGAATTAAAGGGGTTGTCTCACTTCTAGCATATCACTAGGATATGCCACCATTGTCAGATAGCTGGCACCTATCTTTAGAATGAAGCTCCCAAAGAGAACAAGAGCACATGCACGGCCGCTCTCCATTCATTTACATGGGGGTGCTGAAAATAGCCGAGCGCTGGTTCAGGTTTTTATCCGGCAGTCCTATAGAAGGGAACTGAGCAGTGGCCACGCTTGCGAGGTGCACTCTCCATTCATTTCCATGGAACTTCTGAAAATAGTTGAGCGGCTCTTACATAAAAATTAATGTGGGGCAGCCACACATGCGTAGTGCACTCTCTCGATCTTTGGGTGCTCCGTTCTTGAGATAGGTGCAGGTCTCAGAAGTGGGAACCCCACCTATCTCACATTGGTGGCAATTCCTAGCCCCCAATGTTCGAGGTGAGACAACCCTTTAAACATTGATGGGCTGTCCTCAGGATAGGTCATCAGTATCAGATTGGTGAGGGTCCAACTAGTGTCACCTCAGCTGCTTGAAGGGGTCACGATGCTCAGAAAAGTGCTGCTGCCCCTTTATAATATACCAATAGCCCCGTACATTCCCTAGTGGCCATGCTTGGTATTGCTGCTCACTGCTATTCACATGAATGGGACAGAGCTGCACAACGGACAGGAGACAGATGAATGTGATGTCACAAGCCGAGGAGGAGGCCGCAGCACTCTGCCAAGCTTCGCAGCCTTTTCCAGCAGCTGATTGTGGGTATGCCCCCTCCAACCGGATATTGATGACTTATCCTTTGAACAACCCCTTTAAATCTAACACAGATTTTTCAAGGCTGATAGACATGCCACAAATCCACATAAGGGTTAGACCCATTGCCATTCGTTTTTTGCCTAAAATGAGAAACGGGGCATGTTTTATCTGCTCTGGTACCTAAAATCCACAGCCAGAAAATTTCCAATGCATGAGAACAGGGTTCTGGAAACCCCACTCACATGCTTGGGATGCGGATTTCATGCAGATTTTGGCACAGAATACGCGCCAGAATTTTGGTCCAAGCTGCAGAAATCCTTGTTGCTATAGCAGATGTGACTGGCAGAAATGAAATTCTGTGTGAAACTCGCTTCACGGCTTGAAGTGCTGCACAGTGCTTGGCCTAATTATATTTTTAGCAGGCCTCCTATGATAATTATTCTTCTATGATGTCTTTTTAGGGAATCTGGATGCTGCTAACGAGGAGCTGAGAGCTGTCATTAAGAAAATCTGGAAAAGAACCAAACAGACTATACTGGATGAAGTCATCCCTCCCCCGGAAGGTCAGTCCTGTGTATATGATATACAGTATGCAGGGTCACTGATAAAGGGTTGTATGTCGCCCTTGTTTTTGTCACCAGGATCTATGTGTCGTACAGAAAAATGCTTACTTAGTGCTTTTTATCTTTCAGAGGAAGAAGTAACAGTGGGGAAATTTTACGCCACTTTCCTGATCCAAGATTACTTCCGGAAATTTCGTCGTAGGAAGGAAAAGGGTCTTCTCGGAACAGAAAACCTGCCAAACAATTCTACTACGTTGCAGGTTAATAACCATTCTGCAATATGCGCATTGTAATTCATTAAAGGGGTTATCCAATACTATAAAAATGTCCCCCTATGCTGGGCCCCTCACAGTGAATATACTTAGCCCGCTCTCTGCACTGCTCCTGGTCCCCGCACCGCCGCTGCTGCTTCTCCCCATGCATGGGTGAAAACATCTGGTGTCGGGGGAGCTACCAATGGCAGGTGGGGACGAGCCTCCCTAGCATCTTGTCCCTGTCCCCGGCCTGCCATTGGTTGCTCCCACCCGACACCGGGATGTTTTCATCCGCGTACAGGGAGAAGCAGCAGAAGCGGTGCGGGGACCAGGAGCGGCGCCGGGAGCAAGGTAAGTATATTCAGTGTGCATATAGGGGACATTTTATAGTCTTGATAACCCCATTAAAGTAGGATAAAAAACTAAGTGAATGTCCACCCTAGATCACCATTTTGTCCTATCTTCTTTGATGATTCATTTCTTAATATACCTTCATAGCGATCAAAGCTCTATTTTGACTGATACATAGCTGCAAATCTCCTACAGAGATAGATTTAAAAAAAAAATAAATAAATGTCGGCATTCTCAATCCGCCACTAGAGGGAGCACACTGCATACTGTCACACATTGATCTCAATATTAACACAGTATGCTGTGCTCCTTCTTGGTCCTTCATCAGGCCATGCAAGAGGACCTCCGGGTATCAAGAATGAACTAGGGTAGGGATGCCCAAAAACTACAACTCCCAGTATGCCTGGACAGCCTACAGCTATCAGTCTACAGTGGGGCATGGTGGGAGTTGTAGTTTTACAACAGCAGGAGAGCCACAGGTTGAGCATCTCTGAACTAGGTTAACTAATTTTGGACAGAGCCTGATGGACAGAGACAGACATGCCACGGGATGTTAACAATTGGGGATCCATTCCAACAGGTACCAAGATTTGGACACAAATAAAAAAAAATTAGGACATCAGTATAAAACACTCGGAAAACCCCATTAACGCCATCTTTGATTTCTGCCGCTTGTATTTTAATTGCTAATTTCTGGTCTATATATCATGTCCTTCCTTTGCTCCAGGCTGGACTACGGAGCCTACAGGATCTGGGATCCGAGATTCGAAGAGCGTTATCTTGTGATCTTGAAGAAGAAGACCTGTCTGCATTTAGAGGCTTGGGGCGTCAGGTATGGAGTCAGTTATAGGTGACTGAAATATTGAGTACCTCAATGTCCCACTGAATGACATACCAATGTTATCTTGGTTTCAGGTGATGGAGGAGACTGCGTTATGTGAAGGTGCCCAGACTTGGTGAAGGAACGTCAGCTTTCTTCATCTGTACTCTCCCTCACCAACTCTATTGGAGGACGCGAGGAGCCGCCACCTGCCCCCCGCAGATCTTCTCTCGTCAACCGATCTGGTGGAGGATCCAAAGACAGCCTTTTGACCCCTTCGCCAGCACCGACCAGTGGGACCAGTGCGAAGAAGAGGCAGCTCAGCACACGCAGGTAAACTGGGTGCAGTTAACTGGACTGAAAGGCTCATAGTCTTCAAAGATCATATGGTATCAGAAGAGTTAACTGCGTCTCCTGATAGCAGCAAGTGTCAATTACCTCCACCTGCCCACAACAGAGACAATCAGCAACGCTCTTATAATAAGGAGGTAATTTGCCAACTGCTGCTTTAATTGTCATATAGATCACTTTTACAACCCGCTATATCTATCGTACCTCCCTATAAACCGCAAAGGGGGATTTATGCAAATATGACCCAAGTGCATGTGAGAAACGGGGATAAGCTGCTGCCGGACACCTCTGGCGACGACATGTCTCTCTTCAGAAGAAAGAATCAGGTATATTGGAATCCAACTAGCCGAATCTTTCATTACTCCAACATATGCCATTAGGGGACAGTCTGTACAACTCAGGAGGGTAGCTACCATGGAAGCAGCCCAGGAGGAGGACAAATGGATATATTTTCAGGGCCCAAGGAGCGGTGAGTATGTTTCTCCTAGTCCTAGCACTGGTATTACTCACCGCTCCCTGGTTTTCCTTCACGGGCGTCAGCACTGCACTAAGTCCTGGCAGCGCACAGCTTCATGACGGGACGTAGTTTTGCAACGCTGTGTGGCGTTACAGTGTAGTGAGTGCCCAGACATAGTGCTGTGCAAACAGCGGAGGAAAAGAAAGGTGAGTATTTTTTTTATTGGTCTAGTGTGATGTCTGCATTAAGGGGACCCAGGGGAGCCCCAGTTCAAAAATTTGCTGTGTCAGTTCTACCTATGCCACTGCATAAGATAGTCAGCTGTTCCCATTAGGAATGACTTCGGTCTTACGAGTATGGGAGCCATGGAATAAGGTGGTTTATCATCCAACTCCCATGAAGATTTAGTGTGGCATTAAGTTGAAGTCAAAAACTTTGCACTTCAGGACATAGGACCACAAGATATGTCACCTTGTCCCCTCTCCTGACATGTCTGTTTTAGTAACTACTTACACCCCCATGAAATAATTTTAGGGCTTCTATTCTTATGACTTCATGTTCTATGTTCCATTCCTTTAGTATTACTTCTAGAAATTATAAATGAAGGTCCAGATGGTTGTTACCAGTTGGGGAAGGGGGGTCCCTGCACAGTCTGACACTGGCAGCACTGGCACTCCAACTGTTGTGAAACTACAACTCCCAGCGTGAACACTTACTGAGCTGTTCTTGTAACTCATATAGAAGAGAAAGGAGGATTCTGGGACTTGTAGTTTCAGAAGAACTGGAGTGCAAGAGCTTGCTGATCCCTGACATAGAGTCATAAGGATAGACGCTCCTGAATTGTTATTACAAGGGGAATGCAAGTCAGGAGGGGTGACCAGTCTCTTTTAAAATGATTTCTCACTTTCCATGTCTGAGGTCGGGTGCACTTTACTGTAGAATGGACATATACTGCATGTTATCCTTCCCATGTTTTTGCAATATGCATGTTTCACTTTCATGTCATGATGACAAAGGCATTTCTCAGTGAGTATATGGCTGATATCAGGTGCAGTAAAGAATTGTGACGTCGCTAAATGCGTGCAATCTTTTATCTAGAAGAAGCTCAGACGCAACCTTTATACCGCCCACCCTGCACGAGCAAGAGGAAACCGCTACTGAAGATGAACAGAGGTCGAAGCCATCCTCCCCTGTCCACCCCCTGAACAATGAGACAGAGAGGTATGCTAGAGTATATATATCAGCAGTGTGAGGGTATAATGCTAAGTAGGTGTTCAGTCAGCGCGTTTCAGCAGTAATATCCAGACTTGGAGCTTAAAGGGTTTCTGTCACCAGTTTTTTCGGTATGAATCAGGCTGACATTAGAGATGTGCTAATGTCACCTGATTCCAAATATATATCTGTTTTATTTACTGGTGCCCCCATTTTTATATAAAATGAACTTTTATTTTATGCTAATAAGGCTCCTAGGTGCAAGGGGCGTTACCTCTGCTCCTAGAGGCTCTGTTGATTGACAGGACCAGGCAGAGAAGAAACACTCCATTCACCATAGCTTTCAAGGACCTTCAATGATGTCATGACCATGTGATCAGTCACATGGTTAGGATCACACAAATAGCCTGTCTCCTCCTAAACCATGTGACTGATCACATGGTCATGACATCATTGAAGGTCTTTGAAAGCTATGGTGAATGGAGTGTTTCTTCTCTGCCTGGTCCTGTCAATCAACAGAGCCTCTAGGAGCAGAGGTAACGCCCCTTGCACCTAGAGGCCTTATTAGCATAAAATAAAAGTTCATTTTATATAAAAATGGGAGCACCAGTAAATAAAACAGATATATATTTGGAATCAGGTGACATTAGCACATCTCTAATGTCAGCCGGATTCATACCAAAAAAACTGGTGACAGAAACCCTTTAAAGTTGACCTGGAAAAAAAAACCTAAAAGAGGCACCATGTTGTAGGTGAGCCCAAATTGACAGGAGGTAGGGTCAACACAAGTAGGCAGGGACAACATAAGTAGGCGGGGCTAGCAATACCAAGTACTGCCCCTGCAGAACCAAATATCACAGTGTAGCACAAAGTAATGCCGCCTCCTGCCATATTCTGGTTCAATGTTTTTTTATTGAAGTTTTTCAAAGAAAACATTTCTTTGTTTTTCCGAACAATACAATACAACAATAGGGAATGAAGTATACAGTACAGTGTTTGCATACTTGGCGGTACAGTTAAATTCAAGATGGCATCTATGGCCAGTGGCCAGGTGCATAAGTACCTGATGCTTCTAGCATTAATTATTACTGAGAGCATTAGATCTTTATGTATCCAGCCAGCAGCTATGAGGAGGGCTCGGGCGGCCCCCTTGTGCATCGGCCCACCTGGAAATTTCCCTGTAGGGTCTAGGGCCTGTCCGCACCCTTGCAGTGAAGAGGACAGCCACTCACCAATGCTTTAGTAAGGCATCAGTCGTGGCATGTTTTGGCTTACTAAGAGCTTTTCTGAATCAAGATGTCAAGTTCACTATTATGTTCATGTCAGGGTGACCATCCGTGGTGCAGCCTGGCTGCTGGATCTACATGCAGGTTACCGCAACTTGCTGGGCTGCACTTGTACTTGCTGTTGTTTCCGATGGCAAGCACAGGTACGGCTCAGCAATTAGTGGCAATCCTGCCTTCAGGCTCCCTTGAAGGGGTTGTTTTTAAATTAATAAAGGATCCACATTTACTATCTAGAAAGCGCTACCTCTTTATGACGAACTCAGAACATCTAATTATTACCTTCATTTCAATGGCGCCTGAGTAATGCCCTGTGGTGGCGCTGTAGGGAACTGAAGACTTGCTGCTTATGTACCTTACAGACGATTGGTAGGAGTCTTAAAGGGGAATTCCCATTTAAGGATATGCCCCCATTGTCTGATAGATGTGGGTCCCACCGCTGGGATCCTCACCGACTTCTAGAACGGATCTCTGAAAGTTGTGGAGGGCGCACTGCGCATGTGCAGCCGCCCTACATTCATTGCTACAGGGCTCCAAAAATTTCCGTCGGCCCCAAAGAAATGAATGGGAGCGATGGCCATGCAAGCGTGGTGCGCTCCCATTCACTTCTATGGGGAGAGCGCTTGGCGATGGCCGGACCCCAGGGTCCTCCAGCCATCTTACCCGCTCTGTACTCTCCTAGCGATATGCCCCCATTGTCTGAGATGGGAATACCCCTTTAAGCTGGCCATACACATTATACATTTGTCGAGGACAGTGGGTTCAGCCCACACACTATTGTGTGTGGGGAGCTTCCGACAGATGATGTTGGGGGAGACAAGGATCATCCGAAATGAATATTTTCACCCAATCCAGCGACTTTCTGCACTCTCATCATAGCATACACAGACACTTTCGGCCGCGCAAAACCTGTACGTGTATGGGGAAGCCGGGAGGGAGATGGAAGAGAGAGTTTTCGGGCGAACCATTAAATGTGCACGGCCAGCTTATCATCGTGGGACCTTTTTAGCAAAAAGAGATTGTCCAAAGCAAATAGCCTGGATAAGGACTAGAAACTAGATCCGTCTCTAGCGACATTGATCCATCAGTACGCAGCTTGAGGTCCCCTTGTTTTCCCGGCATTGTTAAGCAAGATCCTCAGCAATGCCGTCTCGGAAAGATCGATTCATCAACCAAGTCTAAGAGTTAAACCCCCGGGGTTTACATATGCAGTTAACCCACACCCCTGAGACTCAACAGACCGGATCATGTCACATGGAAAATCCTCCATCTGGTATATCACATCTACTAAAAGAGCAGCTTCCCCCCATTGTAGGTTGTCCACATACAGCGCGCAGGTTTATGTGATGCAGAGGCACATATTTATTAGGCACGGTGTCTCTGCCCAGTCAAAAACCATTGATATTGACAGTTTTCTTCTATGCATACATTGTGACTATGCATACATTGTGCAATTGCAGCGTTACCACCCTTTACTGCATAGGAAATCATCAGCCAGTTTCTCTTCCAGGAGCAGATAAGTGGCTCTGTTTACTGCAGGAAATTGAGGATATGTTCACACGTGACGTATACGCTGCAGATTTTCCATGGTGGATTACAGTACCAGCAAAGGGGGTGAGATTTTACAAATATAAATCTCATCTGCTTGCTGCGGAAAAATAAAGTCCACAATGGAACATGCAAATTACTGTCCGGAAGATGCTGCGGATTTCTGACACGGATTCAAATCTGGAGCAAACGCACCGTTTTTACACTAGGCATTCCGTAAGAAAATCCAAAGCGGATTTTGCTGCTGAGGAATTCTGGTAGATATTCCATTGCAGAAAATCCCCCGCAGACCTGTCCAATGTGGATGGACCCTAAGGCCCCATTCACACGACCGTATGAATGGGGCCGTATCTATCCGCAAAAATGCGGGAATAGATGCAGCCCCATTCACCTCTATGGGGCCGGGAGCTAGCTCTGTGCCGCGGCTCTTTTGAAGCATGTCCTATACTTGTCCATGCGCACGGACAAGTATAGGCATTTTCAATGGAGTCGCACGGCGTGTGTTCCAAGCGCTGCGGAACACACGCCGGGCGGCCCCCGTATATTTGTAGGTCTGCAGTAAAGCGGGCCCGCAAATATACGGTCGAGTGAATGGGGCCTAAGGGCTCATTCAGACGGCCGTATGTTGCTTTCCGCATCTGATCCGCAATTTCGCGGATTAGATGCGGACCCAATCACTTCTATGGGGCCCTAAAAGATGCGGACAGCACACTGTGTGCAGTCCGCATCTTTTCTTCCGTCCCACGGCCCCGCAAAACAAATAAAACATGTGCTATTCTTGTCAGTGAACATCAGGACGTGGCCCCATTGAAGTCTATGGGTCAGCAAAAATGGGAAATGCAATCTGTTGGGTTTTTTTTTTTTTGCGGACATGCTGAACTGTCCGCAAAAAAACGGATCTGCATTGCTGCAGACGTCTGAATGAGCCCTAAGGATCAGATCTGTGCCAGTATTGTCATATTTTTCTTTCTTTTTTGTTTTCTCTTGCCATAGGAAGCAAAATCTGGAGGACTCTTTGAAGCGCCCCATGTCTCCAGAAGAAAGAAAACATTTTCCATCCACGCCCGCAGCACCTCCTGCAGCTCCCAGGGCTAATGGCACTGTAGATGGCAGAGGACAACCTCGACGGCGACTTCTACCCCCTACTCCAGGTTTGGAAGCTCCTTTAGTTCATACAGAACCAGAACAGCCAGTGGCAGTCTTTGTTTTTTACCTGAAATAATAACCTCCTATCCATGTGACCACTGCAGCCAATCACTGGCCTCAGTAGCGATGCTAGTATGTATGGCAGTCACGTAACTGCTGAGACCATAAATTGTCTGCAGTGGTTATGTACTGCTGTGGCACTTCATGGTCAAAGGAGCAGCTGTGGATTTAACATGGTGAGAAAAGTTATAATATTTCCTGAAGCTAGTTTTATTTCTTTAAATGGGTTATCCAGGAATTTGATATTGATGGCCTATCCTCAGGATAGTTCATCATTATCATATCATTGGGGGTTCTGGGAGCTGTTTGAAGAGACTGCTGCCCTCACCTGAGCTCAGGTGAGCGCTGAGGTCTCTTCAGTATACCAAGCACAGTGCTGTCCATTGTATAGCGGTATAGCGGCCATGCTTGGTATTACAGCTCAGCCCCATTCACTTGAATGGGACTGGCTGTGCCTAGGCCATGTGATCGATGTACAGTGATGTCACTGGCCTAAGAAGAAGTATAGGCGCTAATGAAGCGCTGCAGCCTCTTCGAACTGATCGGCGGGGTCCGGTGAGTCGGTCCCCTGCCGATTTGATATTGATGACTAGGGATGAGCGAATGATACATCCGAAGTCGATTCGCAAAAAAACTTTGCTGTAATACATTCCGATGCAATACGTTCCCACTCCGTACAGTATTAGAATGTATTGGCTTTGATGAGCGAAGTTATTACTTGGTGAAGTTGCGCAAGACTAAAAAAAACTTATACTGTAAAAAACCTTGGTACCGAACTCGGGTTTGGTTCCTAGTGGAACCCGAGTTTGGTACCAGGGTTTTTTTCAGTAATAAATAATTACTGAAGTTATTACACGAAGACTCGCGAGACTTCCGAAGTCAATTCTCTCATCCCTATTGATGACCTACCCTGATGACCTGTCATCAATCTTGGCAGTGGATCCTATTGGTTTTGATTAGAGCATCTGGTACTGGACAAACCCCTAACTTTTCCTAATGGGAGAGACAGGGATTGAACAGTTGGGTCTTGTACGATATTTTTTAGTTTCTCCTGGAGATAAGCTGCTTTACAACTATTTATCTCCCTCCCACTAGAACGATATTTTAGTTTTGTGGCTAATGCTAAATTATTCTTCATGCAAAGGGATTTCTAGCTGCGCATCTCTGAGCTTAGGCTACTTTCACACATGCGTTATTGCTGGATCAGGGGTTCAGCAAAAACGCTTCCGTTACTGATAATTCAACCATCTGCATCCGTTATGAACGGATCTGGTTGTATTATCTTTAACATACCCAAGACGGATCCGTCATGGACTCCATTGAAAGTCAATGGTGGACGAATTTGTTTTCTATTTTGTCATATAGTGTCCTAGTTAAGGCTACTTTCACACTAGCGTTTTATAATTCCGGTATTGAGTTCCGTCATAGGGGCTCAATACCGGAATAAAACGCTTTAGTTTTGTCCCCATTCATTGTCAATGGGGACAAAACTGAACTGAAGACAATGGAATGCTCCTAAAAGCATTCCGTTCCGTCTTCAGACCGGAGAGCAAACCGCAGCATGCGCACCAAGACGGATCCGTCATGACCCCCAATGAAAGTCAATTGGGACGGATCCGTTTGGTGTGACACAATGGTGAACGGATCCGTCCTCCATTGACTTTGAATGGAGTTCATGACGGATCCGTCACCTGCACACATACACACATACAGACATAGACATACACATAAACATACACAGACATACACACACATATACACATACATACTTACATGCTCCCGGCAGGTCTCCAGAGCGCAGGAGGAACAGGACAGCGCGCACAGATGACGATTCCACCAGGCGCCCAGCAGAGGGCGCTGTGGGGAATCATCATCTGTGCGCGCCATCCTGCTCCTCCGGTGCTCTGGAGACCTGCCGGGAGCATGTAAGTATGTATGTGTATATGTGTGTGTGTCTGTGTGTATGTATGTACTGTGTGACAAGTGTGGGGCTGGAGCGCGGTTCTGGCTCCACACATGTCCCTGCGGCAGTCCTGATCTGGCAGCACCCTTCACCTGCCGGATCTGGGCTGCCGCTAGTGTGAAAGTAGCCTAAACTGATCTGTCCCCATTGCCTTGCATTGTAGGTCATGACGGATCTGTCCCCATTGACTTGCATTGTAGGTCATGACGGATCTGTCTTGTTCCGCATCTCATGACGCAAAGGAAACCACAGCTTGCTACGGTTTGATTTCCGGTATGGGAACGCAAACGGAACGGAATGCATTTTGGATCATTCCATCCTGTTCAGTTTGACAATGAATGGGGACAAAATGGAAGCGTTTTTTTCCAGTATTGAGACCCTATGATGGATCTCAATACCGGAAAATAGAAACATTAGTGTGAAAGTAGCCTTAAAGGGTTATTCTCATTTTAGACAATGGGGGAATATCACTAGGATGGGACCCACACCTATATTGCGAATAGAGCCCCCAAAGTAAAGGAGGGCGCACTGCGCATGCGCAGCTGCCCTCCATTCATTTCTATGGGGCCGGCGAAAATAGCCAAGCGCTGGCTTGGCTTTTTCCGTCAGCTACATAGAAATGAATGGGAGCAGTGGCCGCGCATTCGTGGTGCACTCCCATTCATTTCTATGGGAGCAGCGGGGGAGCTGCGCCTGGTGGTGGCAGCACTCCCCCCTCCGATCTTGATATAGGTGCGGGTCCCAGCGGTGTATATGCCCCCATTGTCTAAGATGAGAGTACCCCTTTAACCTCTACATACAACTTCTAGTAACACAGTGACACAACTAATATCACTTATGTAAGATCCATACTCAACACGGTTATACTTTCTTCGGATCATAGGTAACAAATCCGCATTCGGCATCCAGTGCCTGAAAAGACAGGGAAGTTGTGATGATATCCCTATCCCAGGAACCTACCATCAAAACGCACCACCCTGCCGAACCAGAGTGAGTAGCGTTTCTTTCCTTCACTCTTGGACCCTCCATTTTTATTTTCATACTTTCCTAAATGTTCATTTCAATCCCATTGCATCATCTACAGGTTTACGGAAGTTCAGACTCCTGGCAAAGAAACAATTATCCAGCAAGCGGTCCACACTCCTGGGCCAATCCCCCAAAACGCGGTCGCCTACTCTATGCCCCTCTTATTTTGGTGGAAGAAGACAGCAGCCTGCCCACTATCCCTTGCACTCACTGGTATAGAGAAGAAGAGGACAAGGCACCTTACTGCACTTATACCCAGCTTCATGTGCCTGGGCAGAGGCTGAAGGAAAAGAGAGGGAGTGCAGATAGCCTAGTGGAGGCGGTAAGTAGTCATGGAACTACTCTCCCACCTGGTCTGACATCGAGTGTGGAGAGATACACTTTAACCATCTGATGCCTAGCAAGTAATGTGCATTGGTCCACTTCTAATTAATAGAACCCATGTACGATACACACTGGGCCTTAGACGGTTGCATCGGTAACTGTCCCATCCAGCGTACAGTCACATCTTTCCATGTCTGATGCCAGATGAGGTGGGAGAGTACACATGCACAACCCCTTTATTGACCCCTTATGAATCAGGCTGACATTAGAGATGTGCTAATGTCACCTGATTCCAAAAATATATCTGTTTTATTTACTGGTGCCCCCATTTTTATATAAAAAGAACTTTTATGTTATGCTAATAAGGCCTCTAGGTGCAAGGGGCGTTACCCCTGCTCCTAGAGGCTCTCTTGATTGACAGGACCAGGCAGAGAAGAAACACTCCATTCACCATAGCTTGCAAGGACCTTCAATGATGTCATGACCATGTGATCAGTCACATGGTTTAGGAGGAGACAGGCTGTTAGTGTGATCCTAACCATGTGACTGATCACATGGTCATGACATCATTGAAGGTCCTTGCAAGCTATGGTGAATGGAGTGTTTCTTCGCTGCCTGGTCCTGTCAATCAACAGAGCCTCTAGGCGCAGGGGTAACACCCCTTGCACCTAGAGGCCTTATTAGCATAAAATAAAAGTTCATTTTATATAAAAATGGGGGCACCAGTAAATAAAACAGATATATATTTGGAATCAGGTGACATTAGCACATCTCTAATGTCTGATTCATACCGAAAAAACTGGTGACAGAAACCCTTTAATGAGGAGCTTGGTTTGGGGCCACTAAACCACCCACATGCCGTTATTCAGCTGAGGTTTAGGGTCCCAAACTTGCTCATACCATACCTATTTGTCCACCAAAGAAAGTAAATGAAATTCAAACTAAGGCTACTTTTACACTTGCGCTTTCCCTTTCCCTTTCTATTGAGATCCGTCATAGCGGGGGAAAATGCTTCCGTTTTGTCCCCATTCATTGTCAATGGGGACAAAACTGAACTGAACGAGACAGAGTGCACCAGAATGCATTGGATTCCGTTTGGTTGTGTCCCCATCACGGACAGAATAACGCTGCGAGCGATGTGATGCGGAGCAAGACGGATCCATCCTGACGTACAATGTAAGTCAATTGGGACGGATCCGTTTTCTGTGACACAATGGAAAACTGATCCGTCCCCCATTGACGTTCAGTGGTGATCATGATCGATCTGTCTTGGCTATTTTAAAGATAATACAACCGGATGCGTTCATAATGGATACAGATGGTTGTATTATCAGAATGGAAGCATTTTGCTGATCCAGGACGGATCTAGCAAAAACACTGATATGAAAATAACCTTACTGGAGAAGAGTCCGGGACTCTTCTGCAGTGGGTTCGGGCACATGTGCACTGCGCTGATGAAGCTTCACTGCGTATGCACTGCACAGCGGGATGGTGAAATGCTCTTACAGCACAGTGAAGTAAGATGTACTGCTTTATCACAGCACATATGCCAGATGCTGCTGGGAAGAGTCCTGGACTCTTCTCTTGGTAAGTTTGAATTTCATTTACTTTCTTTTTGTGGGGATGGATAGTTATGTTATGGGCAGGTTTGAGATCCTAAACCCTAGCTCCATAATGGCCCCAAACCAGGTAACATGTTCCCTTTAAAGAGGCTCTCTGGGAATTAAGAAAATTAAAATACTTAAATATTATTTCATTATAAATATATTCCCAAAAACCTCCCATTAGTTATAATGGCTCATTTTGTCTGGGGAGCAATCATTAGGAGAAACAAAATGGCCGTCGTCCTATTAGTACACACAAAACCTGTCCTAATCACACAGGAGGACAAATTACTTCACAACACTGAGGTAAAGAGCTGCCTCATCCTCCTCTCTGCTCTGCTTGTCAGGGATTATGATCCTGAATACAGATGATAAGATCTTCAGCTGAATCTCCATAGGAACTGAGTTCATGAGCAGATAATGAGCAGCAGCTCTTGTCTGCAGTCTCCATTACCACAGTCTGTCCTGTCCGTCCTCTGTACTTCATGTCTTCTCATGAACTCCATTCCCACAGAGATTCAGCTGAAGATCTTATCATCTGTATTCAGGACCATAATGCCTGACAAGCAGAGCAGAGAGACAGTTCTTTGGCTCGGTGTTCTCAAGTAACCCGTCCTCCTGTGTGATTAGGACAGGTTTTGTGTGTACTACTAGGACAGCGGCCATTTTGTTTCTCTTAATCATTGCTCCCCAGACAAAAGGAACCATTATAACTAATGTAAGGTATTTTGGATATATTTATATTAAAGTAATATTTACATATTTTAATTTTCTTAATTCCCGGAGAACCCCTTTAAGGAGGTAGTGTAAGTCAGACGTGGAACATGTGACTATATGCTGGATGGGACAGTTACCAAAGCAAATGTCCAAGGCCCAGGGACGTATCGTCCATGGTTTATATTAATTAGAATTGGATCCATGTACAATACTTGCTGGGCATCGGACGTTTGTCTCAGTAGCTCTCCTACCCAGGAGGGAGAGTACTTCTGCACAACCCCCTCGAAAGACCACTAAATCTAAAGCTCTCCACACACTTTAGATAGCTGTTGGCCAAACACTTGCTGTTTCTGCAGGACAACCCTTTTAATATACATGTTTCGGAGACCATTGAGTGAAAACGTACACATTGGAAGCACCATTGGCACACCCAATAGTTTTTGTTTTTTTTTTCATCTCCCATAGGTTTTGATATCTGAGGGTCTGGGCCTCTACGCACGGGACCCAAAGTTTGTTGCTTTTGCTAAACGTGAGATTGCAGACGCCTGTCACATGACCATTGATGAGATGGAGAGTGCCGCCAGCGACCTTCTAAGCCAGAGTCGAAAAAGCAGTTGGAGCGGAAGCACCGGAGGGAAACCTAATGGAGACGACATGATGGGACAAGGGCATTTTTACAGCGACGAAGAATCGGTACACTGCAGAGATGAGGAGGAGCTGAGGGATGAAATGGCGTGCGTATCCTCATTCTGAGACTCTATTCCTTCTGAGAGGGAGACTAGCCAAAGCACCTTTATTGTGAGCAGATACTACACCAATATGGACGCCTGTCAGTTCTCATCATTCTGCATGATCATAGAATAAGGCAATAACCGCAATAACTCTAGAAAGAAAGAGATAACCTGCATGGTCCGAGGCTAATATAATACTGTCTTCTTCCTATTCTCCTGAATCTCCTGAATTCATACATGGATTTAGTGCAGGAAGATGATGGCCCCGTATGAGCAGTGCACCTGCCTCGGTCATCCTATGACAACTCTTTGTGCTCAGTGCTTAAAGGAATTGTCCAGATTAATGTCAGGCTCACAATGGTATGCAGTAATAATAGTCATACTCACCATATCGATCCTCTGTTACTTCTGTTCAGACCAGATTTCTGGTCCCTTACGAGTCTCTACTTCACTGGAGCGGTGGGGGGTCGGTAAGGTGTGTACGACTTATTTTTATTACTTTGCATCTTTCCTGAACCTTTTTTTTAAAAAAATGTAATCAGCAGGACAACTCTTTTAAAAGGTTTGGCCCATCATAGACAATGGTGGCATATCGCTACGATATGCCACCATTGTCTGATAGGTGCGGGTCCCACCTCTCGAAAACGGAGCGGGGACAGAAGTGGCTGGAGGACCCTGGGTTCCAGCCACCGCCAAGCGCTCTCCCCGTACAATTGAATTGGAGCGCACCGCGATTGCTCCAATTCATTTCTATGGGGCTGACGGTAATAGCCGAGCCAGCTCTCGCCTATTTTCGACGGCCCCATAGAAAAGAATGGAGGGCGGCTGCGCATGCGCAGTGCGCCCTCCGCTACCTTTCCCTGCTCCTTTCTCGGTGTAGGTGCAGGTCCCAGAGACCTATCATACAATGGGGGCATATCCTAGCTATATGCCCCCATTGTCTCAGATGGGAAAACCCCTTTAAGGCTAGTTTCACATCTACGACCATATGTTCTGGCAGGCTGTTCAGGCAGAGAATGGGGGGAATCGGCCAGACAAAAAACACTGTATGCTGCTGATTCTCTGCATATTTGCCAGGTAGAGGCCAGATTTATATTTAATGAGGTCTGGCGGGCAGGCGGCACAATATGGCAATCCAGGGGAACTCTGGCAGGCTGTTCTCTGCCGGAACAGCCTGCTGGAGAGCTCTGTCGCAGATGTGAATCCAGCCTAACAGTAACAATGGGCCACTGACACTTCAAATCACCATCTTTGTTAAAGGGGTTTTCCGGGATTATACTACTGATGGATCGTCAGGATAGGTCATCAGTATCTGATCGATGGGGGTCCGACACCCGGCACCCTCACCAATCACCTGTTTCAGAAGGCACTAGCGCTCCCGTGAGCCTTCTCTTAGCTTTTCCTGGGCCAGTGACGTTACATTCATCAGTCATGTGGCCTAGGAGCGGCTCAGCCCCATTCAAGTGAATGGGGCTGGACATGATCCAAGCAAAGACGCTGTACAATGTATGGCCTGTGCTTGGCGAGCTGAGAGAAGGCCTCAGCGCTCACAGGAGCACCCGTACCTTCTCAAACAGCTGATCGGCGGGGTCCCGGGTGTTGGACCCCCACCGATCACATACAGATGACCTATCCTGAGGATAGGTCATCAGTAGTTAACTCCCGGAAAACCCTTTTAATGTCGACATTGATAAGTTGTAATCCACACAATGTCCCCATGACAACACTGAGCCACCAGGACACAGGGATGAAGAAGTTGTCATGGGAAAGTGACTGACAACCTTTACAAATACTAAAAGACCAATGAAATGTTGGACTTAGGACCCTCTTCAAAAATGGATCACAGGTCGACAGCTAAAGGCCTCACTTTTAAGCCAACATGCATTCTATTCATGAGAGGTGGAGGAAATTGGGCCCGGTCTTACAATCACTAAATTATTGAGGGTCCCAAAGGGCTGATTGGCAGGACTAAGATTTTAGATTTGTCACGATATGTACTACCAGACAGACTGATGTAACCTACAGAAGTAACACAGCTTACCTATACTTAGAGGCGAGGTCTTATCATTGGATGCAGGGGTAGTGATCGGCGACAGCAATGATAGACAGGAGCACTGGGGCAGATAGGAGTATATTTTATATGTCGGTGGAGATTCCACTAGATTTAAAGAGCCCCAGAAATAGAGACGTTATCGATTCTATGCAGGATTTAGGTTCCATTTGAGCTCGCTATTTGGAATAATATCGCCAATAGAAACAGTACTGAAAGCTATCCCAATTTACTGGTACTGATATGAAGGAAATATCCGTACGTTCCGTTTTTTACCTTTTTAAATGTAAATAGGGATTTTCACTTGAAAAAAATAAATACTTTTGTTTCTTTTTATTGATCACCAGACATTTTTTTTGCAGCTCGACCCCCTTGAAGTCAATTGATGCTGAGCCACAATATCAGACAAAGCGCACGGACAGGTGTGACTGCCATGTTTTTCACGACCTTATCCATTTTGCGGTCCGCAAACTGTGGATCTGCAAAAGACGTATACCGGCCTTGTGAATTCTGCAATCTTCTCACATCCCTTAGTAGAAATGGCTATTCTTGTCTGCAAAATGGACAAGAATAGGACGTGTTCTGTCATTTGGGGAAATGGCCAAATGGATTCAGACAGTACACGATTGACGTTGCGGCCCCATAGATATGGACGCGGACCCAAACCGCAACTCAGGCCGTGTGCATGAGGCCTTATCCTTTACAACCCCTTTAATTTAGCAGTGTCTTCACCCTGGACCATGCGCATTTCTTTCACAACCTATGGCTACTCATACAGGCCCAGACTTACTACTGTATCTGCACCAAAATTTGTCTAAAATGTGGCGCAATTTTTGGACAGATTTTTGGTTCAAAAACATTAGTAAATCTGGGCCACAGTTCCCTCTTTAGAGGCAGAACAAGTTCTTGTGGGACCCCATAGCAAACGTTGGAATGGGACCCTACTTTCCAGCAGCATGTAATGCATTCAGAGGTTTGGTGCCAAACTGCGAGCACCAGTTCCCAATATCAAAGTTGACATTTGGGGCAATTAAAGGGGTTGTCTGGTCTTAGGAGGAAACCAGAAAACAGGAGAACCGCATGCAATCAAGCAGTGTTCATTACTGACCTTGCAGATCCCTTGCTTCCACTCCATTTCTCCCAGCTTAGATCTGTTTACCCGGCTTCATCAGTGGCGTCGAGATGACAACACATGACTTCTGCAGCCAATCGGTGGCCTCAGCGGTGTATCAAAGAGTCCAGTGATTGGCTGCAGCTGTCAGGTGTTGTCGATGTAACCTCGCTGTAAACAGATCCTGGTCAGGAGAACCAGAGTGGCTGCACCGGATCTGCTGGGTAATTAATGATCTCTGCTTTATCCCATGTGTTGTCCAATTTACCTCTGAAACTGGACAACGCATTTAAAGAGTGTTTTTTCGGGCTTTTAAAAAAAATCGGGTGTCCTTCAGACTTATTGTGGGAAGAATGTTTGGTCAGTACTTAACCCTCCCTGGAGTCAACTATTCCTTTGTCTCCGGATCTGTATACACACCTGAGCAGATAGACTCAGGAACACATCGGGGCAGATTTTTTTTTAAAGCCCAGAGAACCCTTTTAAGCACCAGCTCTTCACCTGGGGTTCTGTTGTAGGCATGGGTCAGTTTCAGTCCAAGGTTTCACATGGGGAAGGGACGGGTGGTTGGCACATGAGGGAGGCTGATTTAAAGTTTGCTATGGAGCCGTCGCTCTTTTGGTTACAACCCTGACAGACAGATGTAAAATCAGTATAGTGGATGGTGGATGAATTATATTCATAGCATTGCAGATTGTATATAGAAACCACGTCTAGATATCAGGAGACCAGGGCAGGAATCTTGCTGCTTTGTCAGCCAGGGTTTTACTTTCCGTGTCCCAAAAGACTTTCTTGAAAGGAAACTTCAATGACCTCTACAGAGTGTAAGAACACAGCTGAGCGAGGATCCGCCAAGTACTCCTTTATGAATGAACCGTCTCTGTCGGTGCAGCTGGTCGCCAGTATTGAAATGTATTGGAGCTGGTCGACAGAGCAGAAGGCACTGACTTTATCCAACTAAGCGAAAACACTGGCGCAGTACCAGGAGCGTGCGGCTTCAGGAGTGGACGCGTTGTGGAAGATTTGGTAAACAAAATTCTGGTGCAAATTGGTGCAAAATAAATAAAGTGGTGCAGGTAATAGGAGCCCTTAGGAGCTAACAGAGCACAAGGGGTAGGACCGGAAGGTAGGTTGCTGCCCTAGGATAACAGGGCCACTTACCTTGTGCTCGGTGTACAACAGCCTGAAGTGCACAACAGAAGGAGTGCTGCCCGCTGCCCCTCCGTTTGAGGCAAGGCCGGAGAACATTAGACCAAGGAGAAGAAGAGACCAATCCAAGGCTTTGCGCTGCTAAGACACAGGACTCCAGGGTGCGGTGAAGAGGCCTCTATTGTTATGGCTACAACGCGTTTCGGGAGTTGAACTAACACCCTTCATCAGGAAGGTACATCATGTAGCCACACCAATAAAGGTCTCTTCGCAGCACCCTGGAGTCCTTAGCAGCGCCGCGATCAAACCCTGGTTTTATCTCTTCAGTAAATTGCCAGATCTATCAACTTTGTGCACCGTGTTAGTGCAAAATTGTGCGCTAAGGTGGCGCCAGGAGAGCTGTCTAGTGAGTTGCGCCAAATTGTACTGAGTGCACTGTGATGGGTTTGCAGCAGTTTCCGCCACTCTAGAATAGTTCTATCTTATCTAATGTTATGCAAGTTTCATGTTCACGTCCTATCTCCCTAGGAACAAATGACTGGTATATTGAATTCCAAAATGGACAGAGATTGTCAAATAGCCATGTGCCCCGTGCTCTTTAGATGGCGAGTTCATCAAGAGTGGCGTATTTATTTACAGTCCACGCAAAACTGCTGACAGCACTAGGTAGTGGCCTGGGAAAGTAGGACAAACATACTTTTTGTGGAGCTTTTTATTATCAGGGGGTAGTGTGAACATGAAGTTTTATTCTTCCAGATTTTACTCCTGCAAGTCTCCTGGAGATACAGCTTCACTAGGAAGTGTCCTCTGCATTGAGATGCTTCACAGACCCTCCCCCTCTGAGTGACAGCTGTAGCATCCAACCAGGAGATGTTATAGTTGTCATTCAGAGTAAAGGGGAGGCTCAATGTAGGGAGCACTTCTCAGTGAAGCTCCACCTCCAGGGAACTTGCAGGAGAAGAAGCTGGCAGAATAAAACTTCATATTCACACTACAGATAATAAAGGGTGCACAAAATGTATGTTTGTACTACCCTCCTGGGCCTGTATCCTCTTCTTTTGTGGATCCATGGACTGCAAAATGGACACAGTCGTGTGCAGGGGCTTCAGTGAGACAAATCACCAGACTCATATGTAAGAGGTGGGTGCTGTGAGAAGTAGCCCCAAACAGGTGAGGAACGTACAATGTTCCATACAGCACTCTTCCCCTCCCCCCATTCTCCATCCCCAAAGGGAATATCCTGGTGCCAAACAAAATGATGCACCTGTCAGATGTTGCATGTAAATGAGAGGGAGTCATAAACTTATGTTCATAAGGTAAATTAGTGTCCTTGGCTTATTCACTGTAAACCACATTGTTGTAAGTGCAGTTGGTTTTTATGAAGGCATCCTGGTACATAAAGGATGCATCTGAGGCAGTCACTTATGGGGGCATCACTGGCAGGTACCTAATGGAGGCATCAGAGGCAGTCACTTATGAGGGTATCACTGGCAGGTACCTAATGGAGGCATCTAAAGTAGTCACTTATGAGGGCATCAGTGGCAGGCACCTTATGGAGGCATCTACGGCAGTCACTTATGAGAGCATCAGTGGCTTTCACTTTTGAGGACATCAATGACAGGTGCCTTATGGAGGCATCTGAGGAAGTCACTTATGAGGGCATCAGAGGCAGGCACCTTATGGAAGCATCTACGGCAGTCACTTATGAGGGCATCAGTGGCAGTCACTTTAGAGGACATTAATGACAGGTGCCTTATGGAGGCATTTGAGGAAGTCACTTATGAGGGCATAAGTGGCAGGCGCCTTATGTGGAATCTTAGACAGTCATTTATGAGGGCATCACCAGCAGGGCAGTCACTTAAAGGGCCTCACTGGCAGGCACCTTAAGGAGGCATCTGAGGCAGTCACTAATTGAGGGTATTAGAGGTAGGTGCCTTATGGAGGCATCAGAGGCAGTCACTTACAAGGGCAGGTGCCTTTGAAGACCGCGTGGTTAACCCATTATAAACGATCATGCAGTGCAGCCTCTGGAAAGAGTTGAGTGGAGATGCCAGAAGACCAAGGTTTGTCCATACATTGGATGGTGCCCCATGCAATAACCTCTATTAATGCCCCCTGCCACCTTAGGGTGGCAGACAATTGCCTAAATAATACTGCCCCTAAATAATACAGTTGACTTTCCCTTAGGATTGGCTACCAGGCGAGGAACAAGGAGAGCAAGTTCTGAAGGCCAGTGGTGTGTGTGCTCTTCAGTAACGGTACGTAAGGTGCTCCGGGTATACCAGGTCACACGTCCCTAAGGTCAGCCTTCAGGAAATGAAATGGCACAGCACATAGTGGCGGTCTTAGTTGGAGGTTCCCCACCAAGTGGACCTTGATGGCACGTAGTCCTGTTCAGAAAATTATGTTTTTATGTCTTTTTTTCACCAGTGCTTAACCCTACCCACCCCCCAAAAAAAACAGCACAAGGGCTTGTCCACTGTATCTTTATTGCTGCACACACGATGCCAACAGAACACACGGTTGGCGGTATATGGGAGCCATTGTCCAATGGTTTCAAGTTTTTTAAACCTTATGTTTACAACGTAGCTTACTTAATTACAGCCAGGTGATGGGTACCAAAATGGCTGCTGATGGACGGTCATGTGACCTGGTCCCATCCATCAGCAGCTAAGCTCTGGCCCTTGCCCTCAACCCTGAGCCTTAGCAAAAAAGAAAAAAATTCTGATGGATTAAAAATGACTGAGATTCTCACTCACAGCACCAAATGATGAGAAAATCTATAAAACCTCATAAATCCATCAGTAAAAAAAAGTGTTAACTAAACTAAAAAAGGTGCCAGGTCACAGCCTTCCCTGAAATCAATGCATCTGCCCCTATCTAAGATGGCAGCTATTAGTTCCGGTGACGTCACCAGGAACCATTTTAGAGGCTAAGCTGGAGCCCATTTTAGGAGGATGTGTTTTTCTGCATTTATCCTCCATTTCGGTTGTAAAAACGAAAAGTTGAATGACTTTATTATCCTTCTCAGCCTTTTATTAACCTCCTGTTGCCACTGCGCACAGAATAACCGGCTGGAAGGGGGCCCACGACGATACGGGTTACACCTCGTTACTCAGTTGCTATGGCAACGGGGGTGCCGACTCGCGGGCGCCATCTTAACTGAGGGCACGGTGCTTCTCAGTGGCAGAGAGGATAACAAAGGAGTCTCAAATCGTGCTGCTGAGCGACGTCCTCCACAGGGAGGCGTGTTAACTCCCAGTTACCCGGCCGGAGCTACTATCTCACGGCTTTTATTGAATACTTACTACTACTACAAACTGCGGACAATAGCCGCTCTATTCCGCAGATTATATGATATACCACGTGACCACACGGTGTAATAAAGCAGTTATTACACGACACATAATTGCTAGCCCTGTCATTCTCTACAAAGAGAGGATGACTGTGACAGGAGCCCACACAAACTTATGGGATGTGTTTTAGGGTCTCAAAGGGGAGGGGTCACCCTGGACGTCAACACTCTCCAAGGCTTCCTCGTCCCTATTTATGGCATACCCTGCCCTCAGTGAAGATGGAGGCTGCTGACGTCACCTCGTCGTCACAGCGCCCTCTAGCCGCGCCTGCCATTGGCCGCTTGGTTGACAGCTGTTCTGCACACTGTCCTCTCCCCAGCCGCCTCCTGCGGGGGCTCTTCCAGATAAATCGCACTCCCCCCTCCGCGCTGCCGCGATTCACCAGCATCCTGCAGACATGGACGTGGTCAACCAGGTGAGAGCTTGAGGGGGGACAGAAATTGGGGGGTTAATCCTGCTGCTGCCTATAGAGGGGGGTTCTGCTGGAAGTAATGGTCTGCATTGAGAAAGGAAGACAAGACTAGGGGTGTCATTGAGATAATAGAGAAACAGATGGAGGAAAGGGAGGGTATAGGGAGGGGGAGGTGAAGGAGACCGGATTGTCACCTATAGGTGTGAATGCACCCATAGATCAGAATTATATACCGTACTTCATGTATGCATTGATATAGGTGCATGCTATACATACAATGCATGCAGTGTATACAGCCATATATACTGTAGGCTACCCCCCAACCTTCTCATTGAGAATTGCAATGAGGTCTTAATGGGGGATGGGCTAAGAGTCAACGTATACGGTTTCCGGTACGTGTTTATTGGCGTGGTGTAGGGTGACTGCCAAGGGTTAAAGGACGTGGATGGGTCACTATGGCAGAGGCAGGGGGTCTACATGTTCTGCCGTGGTCTGTTACAACACAAGGACATTTGGGGGGTCCTAAACCACAGGCAAGGTTAATGAGGAGGAGGACATTAAAAAGGCATTTAAGGAAAAAATAGGGATCTGGTTACAGGCTTGCAAATGGATATTGATGATGGGGAACCAAGTGAGAAGGATCCAGCTGAAATCTGAAGATCCTACCTATATGTGATCGTGAAATAATACGTTTTGGGCAACGTTAGCACCATAAAATGATATTTATAATGTATTGACCTTCTTGTCTTGGTCCATGGATGTTGTTCTTGGAGGTGGTCCATGGATGTTGTTCTTGGAGGAACCTCAGTTCAGTAGAAATACTGAAACACAAGGATGATGTGGACGTCTGTTTAGGTGAACACCCCCATTCCATACAGTAATTTAATATTAATTATTGACTGGCGTAGTCCTGGAGCTGAGATCCAGAAGATCCTGGCCAGCCTATTAGTGGGGGTTGGTATCTGCTTGGCCTTTTGGACAGATGAATTCCGTAAGGACATCTTGGTCCTCCTGACAAAGGAAGCCTTATCCAGTGTTCAAGGAGGAAAGCTCTTCCTTAATTAATACTAATTATTTTCTGGCATAGTCCTGGAGCTGAGATCCAGAAGATCCTGACCAGTCTATTAGTCGGGGTTGTTATCTGCTTGGCCTTTGGAGAGATTTCATAGATTCCATAAGGACTTTTGAATCTTGGACCTTCTAACAATGGAAGCCTTAGCCAGTGCTCAAGGAGGACAGCTCTTCCTTAATTAATACTAATTATTTTCTGACATGGTCCAGGAGCTGAGATCTAAAAGTTTCTGACCATTTTTTTCAGGGGGGTTGGGGGTGGTACCTGCTTGACCTTTGGAGAGATTGTATGAATTCCTTAAGGACTTTTGAATCTTGGTCCTCCTAACAATGGAAGCCTTAGCTAGTGCTCAAGGAGGAAGGCTCTTCCTTAATTAATAATAATTATTTTCTGACATGGTCCAGGAGTTGAGATCCAAAAGCTCCTGTCTAGTCTATTAGTGGGGGTTGGTATCTGCTTGGGCTTTGGGGAGATCGTATGGATTCCTTAAAGACTTCTGCATCTTGGTCCTCCTAACAATGAAAGCTTTAGTCAGTGCTCCAGGTGGAAAGCTCTTCCTTACGTTTGGATCTTCAGAGGAGGATGTGCCTCGAGAATCACATGATAGTCCTAGAATCAGTCTCCACCTATATGGCAGATGAAAGACCTTGTAGATTTTCCTCCATTGGATGCATTGGGGCCCTCAGCCTTAGTCCTAAGCCAACTAATCTGATGGCTTTCCAAGGAGTCTCTACCGTGATCTTCTGTCAATCAGGGATGTGATCCTCAAGAAGTTCTCACTTTCTTCTACTCGTGGTCCAGTCTTCTTTTCTGTTCTTGCCAATTACCATAGCAGGAGCTGGATTTTGGTCACTTTGCATCTACAGCCTGTGGTCCTCCCCACATACAGGCCAACAAAGTCATGTGTGGGCTGATGTTTTCCTCTTACGATTACCACACCTCTGGTTACTCCTTTAGTAAACTGATTTACACAGTGCCATGGCCAAAAAGTGACCTCACATCAAGTCTCCTTATCACAAAGTTTTATCACATTTACAGGCATACATTAGTGTTCTGTTTGCTCACTGTTCACATTGGACCAATTATAGTCCTTAATGGAGTGGTAGGGTGCTACATGTTGTAGTTACACCTATTGCTCTAATACATCATGTCAAAGGGTTCCACGTCCAAAAAACATGGCTGCTGTCTTTAAAGAAAAACAGCGCCACACCTGTCCACAGGTTGTATGTGGTATTGCAGACCGGACAAATTTCATGGACAGCTTTGGTGCTGTTTTTAGAGGAAAGCAGCCATGTTTTGTTTTTTTTTATACTTTTTAATTTTTAATTTATTTTTTAACTTGTTATTAGAAGGGTCCCAAGAGGCTAAACTGTAATCAAACAGTACAGGGGAATCGAATAGTAAGTGTTCAGTTTCTAGTCGCCACAGAGGAAAGGAAGCATTGCGCAGTTCTCATTGAAGCTGTCCAGGTAATGCTTGGATGTGCTGGGTCCTCCAGAGTAAGCGCCCCTTTTGGTAGCTGAGCTACCTGATGGGGGAGCTATTTGATAATAGGGCTTTTAAAAGGATGTTCTCCACAATAAACAAGTATCTGATATCCTTAGATTGTTTGATTGCTGGTGGCTACATTGCTCGGGCCTCCAACTGAGCGAGGGTCCCTGTAATCTGTTCAATGTCTACGGGGCTGACAGAAACAACTGAACCCTGTACCCCGCTGTCTCTGGTAGACCCATAGAGAGTGAATAGAACGACTTGCCTCTCCATTGGATCGAGGGAAAGAGACCCCCCCCCCCCATTCTCAGGATCGGTGGGCGTCCCAACGGTCACTTAGTTGGGTAGGGGATAACTTGCAAACTGGAAAAGTTCCACAACCAAGCGGCCTCAAAAACCGATACGGTGTCCACAGCAGCCAATCAGGTCACTGCATTTGGTGCCATAGAAAGAGGGGAGCAGCAACCTCATCGGTTTCGGTAAGCGACCTCTCTAGTGCACATAGATCTCAATATGGTTCCTGACTAGCGGAAATCACACTATTTGGCGTCATATCCTGATTAATTGCCTTCGTCGTTAGTAGCTGGAAGGACAAGGCTGAGGATCCATCATCTGAGCGGTGCCAGACCTTTATATGTCTTCACCTCCAGGAGGTAGGCATGATCATATTTACAATCCTGTGAGGACTGGGGAGCTGCGTACACTAGACGGAGCCAGTGCAGCAGGGTTAATGGGATTTCAGCACCTTGGATAGCGGCACACTGACTGACTGATGTACGTATAATGTATCACGCCCTGCGCTCACCCTTCCTCTCTCCCGCAGCTGGTGGCAGGGGGGCAGTTTCGTGTCGTGAAGGAGCCTTTGGGATTCATCAAAGTTCTCGAATGGGTGAGTGATTCTCCTAAACCTCTCCACATAGTACCCCCATATGTATGTAGGTGACCTTGTATCCTCTGTATGCATTATTATGTATAAGACCGCCATCATGGTGCTGGACTAGGTGTGCAGTGTTTTGTGCTCGTGCAGATGCTTTGCGTGACTGTGAGAAAACCTTGTTCATTTAAGTCCTAAATAAATGATGAGAGGGTGAGAGAGTGTATCATGGCGGTATTTATTCCATGTAATATTTCAGCTTTAGAAAGTGGGGCAAAATGGTCTTTGCAGTCCCTAGACTGGAAAATTACTATACAGCGTATATGGTCCACCCCTCCATGAACATGCTCAGGTGTACTCTAAAATTCCTTTCATCTGGCTTCTGATAATCCAGAAATTGTGATTTATTTTTTTACATTTTTTTTTTTTTCAATAATCCAGAATATTTGTTAATATGGATTCAAAGTATTGGTGCTATTATACAGTAGCATGCAAAAACTCTTACTTACCGGACCGGATGCCATAGTAAGGGACTACACATGGGGCTAGCATGATACTAGACTGGATGCTATAGTAAGGGACTACACATGGGGCTTACATGATACTAGAATGGATGCTATAGTAAGGGACTACACATGGGGCTAGCATGATACTAGACCGGACACTATAGTAAGGGACTACACATGAGGCTAGCATGATACTAGACTGGATGCTATAGTAAGGGACTACACATGGGGCTAGCATGATACTAGACTGGATGCTATAGTAAGGGACTACACATGGGGCTTACATGATACTAGAATGGATGCTATAGTAAGGGACTACACATGGGGCTAGCATGATACTAGACCGGACGCTATAGTAAAAGACTACAAATTGGGCATACATGATAGTAGACTGCACAGAATCGTAAGGGACTATACATGGGAATTGCATGATACTAGACCGGATCCTATAGTAAGGGGGCTTACATGATACTAGACCGCACGCTAGTGGGGTAGGGCTAGCAGAATACTAGACCAGATGCCATAATAAGGGACTACACATGGGGCTTGCATTTTAGTAGACCACATGCTATAGTAAGGGACTGCATATGGGACTTGCATGATACTAGACCTGATATAGTAAGGGACTCCACATGGGGCTGGCATGATACTAGACTGGACACTATATTAAGGGACTACACATGGGGCTTACATGATACTAGACTGGACACTATATTAAGGGACTACACATGGGGCTGGCATGATACTAGACCGGACGCTATAGTAAGGGACTACACATGGGGCTAGCATGATACTAGACTGGATGCTATAGTAAGGGACTACACATGGGGCTAGCATGATACTAGACTGGACACTATAGTAAGGGACTACACATAGGGCTAGCATGATACTAGACTGGATGCTATAGTAAGGGACTACACATGGGGCTAGCATGATACTAGACTGGACGCTATAGTAAGGGACTACACATAGGGCTAGCATGATACTAGACCGGACGCTATATTAAGGGACTACACATGGGGCTGGCATGATACTAGACCGGACGCTATAGTAAGGGACTACACATGGGGCTAGCATGATACTAGACCGGACACTATATTAAGGGACTACACATGGGGCTAGCATGATACTAGACTGGACACTATAGTAAGGAACTACACATGGGGCTAGCATGATTCTAGACTGGACACTATATTAAGGGACTACACATGGGGCTAGCATGATACTAGACTGGACACTATAGTAAGGGACTACACATGGGGCTGGAATGATACTAGACTGGACACTATAGTAAGGGACTACACATGGGGCTAGCATGATACTAGACCGGACACTATATTAAGGGACTACACATGGGGCTAGCATGATTCTAGACCGGACACTATAGTAAGGGACTACACATGGGGCTAGCATGATACTAGACCGGACACTATATTAAGGGACTACACATGGGGCTAGCATGATTCTAGACTGGACACTATAGTAAGGGACTACACATGGGGCTAGCATGATACTAGACTGGACACTATAGTAAGGGACTACACATGGGGCTGGAATGATACTAGACCGGACGCTATATTAAGGGACTACACATGGGGCTAGCATGATACTAGACTGGACACTATAGTAAGGGACTACACATGGGGCTAGCATGATACTAGACTGGACACTATAGTAAGGGACTACACATGGGGCTAGCATGATACTAGACCGGACACTATATTAAGGGACTACACATAGGGCTAGCATCATACTAGACCACATGCTATAGTAGCACTAAAGTATTTTTATGTAGCACTCCAGATTATTCCCAGAGGGGCCTGTGGTACCGCCTGGGGTATAGTCAGATTCCACAACCCGCACGTATTTGCTGCAGTGTGACTTGCACTTCCGTATAGCCGCTGCTGTACACCCGGCTCCTCTGCCGTTCTCTTACCCCCGTGTATTTGCACTATTCTGAATTGCCTACGCCCTGTTTCTGCCCCCGTCTATACCGTACATTCTGCGTTCGCTTTGGCCTGTGTTCGGACTTGTGCATTCTCACACCCCAGGTTACACTGTAATCCTCTTTGCTGTTTGCTATGGCCGATGCTCTAAAAATACTCATCAGCCGCTGCGGAGATGCGGGAGGTCACAATCCTTCTGAGGATTACCAGCAGTATAAATCCAGCCACCTGCCCACCCCCTGCTTGTTCAGAGGGGTGAAGTGCCACGCAGCAAAACTGCAGCACTTGCATTTTAACCCTATGAGTGCTGACCATTCTGAGATGGATATATCTGGGCTACAGAAGGCAGCAGAGAAACAGGCACAAGATGGGTTTGCTGAGATCAAGTGCCAACTTTGAGATCATCTCAAGGAATCGTATGTGCCGCCCACTTCCTTCTCATTTGGCAGGAGGAGAAGGTGGCATATTTTATCACATTTACATATGATTCTTCGTATGTTTCCGTCCAAGATCTGGATTTTTAGATGGATATTACATTTAAGAATATTCTTACTTATTATCTAGGGCTGACAACGTGTCCTCCTAAATATGCCACCCCCAGTCACCATGCTGTCCACCTAGCTATGCCACCCTCAGTCACCATGCTGTCCACCTAAATATGCCACCTCCAGTCACAATGCTCTCCACCTAAATATGCCACCCCCAGTCACCATGCTGTCCACCTAGCTATGCCACCCTCAGTCACCATGCTGTCCACCTAGCTATTCCACCCACGAGTCACCATGCTGTCCACCTAGCTATGCCACCCTCAGTCACCATGCCTGTCCACCTAGCTATTCCACCCACGAGTCACCATGCTGTCCACCTAGCTATGCCACCCACGAGTCACCATGCTGTCCACCTAGCTATGCCACCCACGAGTCACCATGCTGTCCACCTAGCTATGCCACCTCCAGTCACCGTGCTGTCCACTTAACTATGCCACCTCCAGTCACGTGCTGACCACCTAAGCTATGCCACCCATGAGTCACCATGCTGTCCACCTAGCTATGCAACCCATGAGTCACATGCTGTCCACCTAACTATGGCACCCACGAGTCACAATGCTGCCACCTAATAATGCCACCCCCAAGTCCCCATGTCCACCTAACAATGCCACCCCAAGTCACCATGCTACCCACCTAAATATACCACCTACTAACTCACCATGCTCTCCACCTAACTATGCCACCCAACCCTAGTCACCATGCTGTCCACCTAACTGTGCCACCCCAAGTCTCCATGCTGTCCACCTAGCTACACCACCCTCTAAGTGTCCATGCTGTCCACCTAACTATACCACTCCCAGTCACCATGCTGCCCACTGACCTAGCCACCCACGATGCCCCATGGTGCTAGTGCTCCTGTAGGTCTACATCTCCCTGTAATTCTATACTGATAGCAGCTTTTGAGCGTGTTTAGGGTAATAATACCGCCATCTCTTACCCTCCTTTCTACTGGACGTAGAGAGCGTAGTTTCCATGTGGAGAGAATGGAATGAGACCACTTACAGTAAACCGCCATCTATAAAGCCATATTAATTGCATAAGTAGCAATTGCAGAATACAGTCCTCTCAGCAGAAATATTTCATATACCCACGGAAGTGATCTGATAGGTAGCCGTAAGAGATTTGAAAGTCTTGCTTTACCCCCACCCCCCATCGATGGAAATTAATGCAAAGAGAGGCGATATAATCCGCCTTGTGAAAATACCGTAAATGTGTGTGATGGCAAAACCCACTGAATGTTTCCTTCTTGATGCTCGAGGGCCACCGTAGCTGTGTGCTCTGTCTACATTTCCCCTGATGTTTTATTCTATTTTTTATTATTTCTTTGCAGCTATTTTCCATCTTTGCCTTCGCAACATGTGGGAGTTACACCGGAGAATTCACCCTGAGCATCGAGTGTAGCAACAAAACTGAGAGCAAGCCGAACATTAAAGTGGACTTTGAGTATCCCTTTAAGTGAGTGTGGAGGATTTCTGTGCCGCTAGATAACTAAAGGGGTTCTCCGGGCTACAGACTGAGGACAGATCTTCAATGTCAGATCAGTTGGGGGTCCGACACCCAGCAGCCCCACGATCAGCTGGTAGATATACAGTGTACTGAGCTGAAGACAGACAGCGCCGTACACTGTGTAGTGGCCATGCCGGGTACTGCAGCTCAGCTCCCATTCAAGTGAATGGACACTGACCTGCAGTACGCTTTATACACTGTTGTAACAGCAAATCAGTGGGTCGGACCCCAACCGATTTTACATTGAGGATAGGTCATCAATGTCTGTACCCTGGAGAACCCCTTTAACGTCCATCAATGTACCCTCAGTGTTTGGATTAGTGAAGATTGTGCCTAGATATCAGTTACTTAAAGGGGTATTTCTTTCTCAAGCATTTATGACATATCCATAAATGTCTGATAGATGTGGATCCCAGCTATCTCCAGAACATGGACCCCTTCCCCCCTCTGGCTTGGACGCCATTACAAAGGCCTGGGAGTCTGGGAGATGTCCTATCTTTTGCGGCGCGCGTGGATGCGGAAGTACACGGAGGATAGGATCTGTCCTATACTTAGCTGCAACATGTGGAGCTTTGCTGGGTCCGCACCGTGATGCAGCACGCACATTTTGCAAAACACAGTCATGTGAATGGGGCCTTAAAGAAGAACTCCCGCAAAAAATGTTATTCTCTGACCTGTTAGAAAGGTGCATGATATAATCTGTAGTGAATGTAATTTTCTTATCAGAGGCTGAAATTGAGAGTTTCCACTCTCTTCTTATTGTAGCTGGGTCATGTGACCAACTCCCTGACCTCCAACTGACCCAGGACAGCAAGCCAGTCACTGCTCTATTCATTCCTATGAGACTGAAAGTGAGGCTCCCATAGGAATGCGTAGAAAATTAGACTTCCTGTCCACACATAAGGTGCTGTGTGAGTTGGTGGGTCTAATTCCTAGTCACATGACACAGATAAGAAACTTCAGGATGATATAACTCAAAAATTCAGCTACTGGTAAGAAAATGACATTCACTACAGATTACATCATGTACATTTCTATCAGGACATGGAATAAAAATTTTTGCGGGAGTTCTTCTTTAACGAAAGCTTTTCTGATAATAACATTTTGTTATGGAAGTGCTATGTATGTAGTTGCATGGTATCTTCCTTATATTAGCCCAAATTTTCAACTTCCCCTTACAGTTTCATAGATTAACCCTTTGTGCCATAAAATGACCCATAGAGTCCATACAGCCCCACACTGCCAAGCTGTCGGCACACCAGGCCTCTCGAGCATCCTGTAGATAGTATAGCGCAGGCTGTCTCTATCATATGGAACAAGGAACCTCTGCGTGGCGCCATATAACATCAGATCCGTATAGAGGGGCAGTACTATGGGTGCTATAGACCTCTGTGGGTGCGGTATTATGGCCATGGATAATTCAGAGTGTGCACAGAGCAGTGTGCATTAGCCGTTATTCTGATGATGGCTAGTCCGGCCATACAGAGAGCTGTCGTGTACACATGCATGCTCGGCAGAGTGTGCATATGTTCTCAGTGCGAGGTGGAGTATAAACTGCTGCCAGGCATTTCTTATGGCGGCTTTTCTCCTTTAATAACTAAAGTACTGGGCATGTTGAAATCTAACGGCAAGTCAGGACACCGTCATACACTAGACACGTTAGCTGACCTTAAAAGAGCCCATGTCAGCAGGACCAGTTCTATTAAACCAGTCATACCGCCTGGTAGGGTTGATCCTGCCGATTAAAATGATACCTGTCTTGTGAAAATCGGGTGCAGCGTTCCAGAGAAATAAAGACTTTTCTTCTGTATGCATATCAGGGCTTTAGTGCACCGAGGGGCGTGGCAAGAGGAGGTGCTAGACCCTGCCCTCGGTGCACTGAAGCCCTGATATACATAAAGAATAAAAGTTATTTCTCTGGAAAGCTGCACCCGATTTTCACAAGACCGGTATCGTTTTAATCAGCAAGGTCAACCCTAACAGATAGTATGTCTGGTTTAAAATGATTGATCCAGCTGACAAGTTTCCATGTGTATGGCCAGTTTAACCAAAAGTCAGTTTCCCTCACTTTTATGTCATCTTTACTCCACATTAGTGTTCTCCGTTCTGTCTCCTCTCTTCTAGGCTGCACCAGGAGTACTTCGATGCTCCAACATGTCAGGGAGGCGCTACCACCAAGGTGTTTTTGGTTGGCGATTATTCCTCCTCTGCCGAGTTTTTTGTCACCATAGCAGTGTTCGCCTTCCTTTACTCCCTTGGGGCACTTGCCACGTACATCTTCCTACAGAACAAATACCGCGAGAACAACAAAGGCCCCATGATCGTAAGTCAGCACTCCTGCTGCGGGAAGGGAACACTGCGACATATAATGGTGACCGTACATCTAGTCACGTGCCACGTGGCCAGAACCCGGTCTTGTGGCTTGTACAGGTGAAGCACACGTCTTTCCTGTGCCAAAAACCGTGTTTGTGATAACACTACATCCAGGTTTTGGCCGATTGGCACGTTACCGCTAGGGGTATGGGAACCCTAAATCGTGGGGAGGGGGTGCCCTGCTCGGGACCCTCCCTTAAAAGTCAGAATGGAGATCTTCTGTTCAAGCAACTCTCATTCTCATGGGAGCCGTCCTAGTTTTAATTTGAGCGGTTATTTTGGAGTAAATGCCCGTGGCTTCCTAAGGGACCCTTCACACAACTGTATGCCAGTCCGTGAGCGGGCCATACAGTGCCTTGCGAACGTATTCGGCCCCCTGGAACTTTTCAACCTTTTGCCACATTTCAGGCTTCAAACTAAAAGATATAACATTTTAAATTTTTGGTGAAGAATCAACAAGTGGGTCACAATTGTGAAGTGGAACGAAATTTATTGGATCATTTAAACTTTTTTTGTAATAATAAAACTGAAAAGTGGGGCGTGCAAAATTATTCGGCCCATTTACTTTCACTCCAGAAGTTGATTGAGGATCTCTGAATGATCCAATGTTGTCCTAAATGACTGATGAAGAGAAATAGAATCCACCTGTGTGTAATCAAGTCTCCGTATAAATGCACCTGCTCTGTGATAGTCTCAGGGTTCTGCATCATGAAGACCAAGGAACACACCAGGCAGGTCCCTGATACTGTTGTGGAGAAGTTTAAAGCCGGATTTGGATACCAAAAGATTTCCCAAGCTTTAAACATCCCAAGGAGCCCTGTGCAAGCGATCATATTGACATGGAAGGAGTATCAGACCACTGCAAATCTACCAAGACCCGGCCGTCCCTCTAAACAAGGAGAAGACTGATCAGAGATGCCGCCAAGAGGCCCATGATCACTCTGGATGAACTGCAGAGATCTACAGCTGAGGTGGGAGAGTCTGTCCATAGGACAACAATCAGTCCAACACTTCACAAATCTGCCCTTTATGGAAGAGTGACAAGAAGAAAGCCATTTCTCAAAGATATCCATAAAAAGTCTGGTTTACAGTTTGCCACAAGCCCCTGGGAGACACCAAACATGTGGAAGAAGGGGCTCTGCTCAGATGAAACCAAAATCCAACTTTTTGGAAACAATGCAAAACCATATGTTTGGTGTAAAAGCAACACAGCTCATCCCCCTGAACACACCATCCCCACTGTCAGACATGGTGGGGGCAGCATCATGGTTTGGGCCTGCTTTTCATCAGCAGGGACAGGGAAGATGGTTAAAATTGATGGGAAGATGGATGGAGCCAAATACAGGACCATTCTGGATGAAAAGACCTGAGACTAGGACGGAGATTTATCATCCAACAAGACAATGATCCCAAACATAAAGCAAAATCTACAATAGAATGGTTCAAAAATAAAGGTATCCAGGTCTTAGAATGGCCAAGTCACAGTCCAGACCTGAATCCAATGGAGAATATGTGGAAAGAGCTGAAAACTGCTGTTCACAAACGTCTCCATCCAACCTCAAAGAGCTCCAGCTGTTTTGCAAGGAAGAATGGGCAAGAATTTCAGTCTCTAGATGTGCAAAACCTATAAAGACATCCCCCAAGAGACCGCAGCTGTAATCGCAGCAAAAGGTGGCGCAACAAAGTATTAATGTAAGGAGGACGAATAATTTTGCACGCCCCACTTTTCAGTTTTATTATTACAAAAAAAGTTTAAATGATCAAATAAATTTCATTCCACTTCACAATTGTGACCCACTTGTTGATTCTTCATCAAAAATGTAAAATGTATCTTTTTGTTTCAAGCCTGAAATGTGGCAAAAGGTTGAAAAGTTCCAGGGGGCTGAATACTTTCACAAGGCACTGTATGTCCCGGAGCAGCATAGATCGGGAGCACACAGCATAATTGATTACAATGATGCTGTGCACGTTGGGCCGCCCGCGGGACTATTGTCCCGCACTCATATGATTTTATGAGTGCGGGACAATAGCCCCGCGGGCGGCCCGGCTTCCACAGCATCATTGTAATCAATGATGCTGTGCGCTCCCATGCCCACGATCGATACCGCTCCGGGACATATGGCGGAGGGCATACGGTCGTGTAAAAGGGCCCTTACCCCCAGCAAAATCTAGTGGCCTTGGCCACCGCCTCCTATGAACGAATTATAAAAAGTCCCTACTAATCCAGTACCTTTTGGCGGATTGATATGGTTTGGTTTACCTATTGATGTCAATGGGCAAAACCAAACCACACAGCATCTGATAGCTAACATGGCACTGATGGCTCCATTGCTTTAGGAGAAGCAGTCACAAAAGCAGCATAAATATGTTTAAAGGGGTTTTCCAAAATTTTTGACTGATGACAATTAGGTCATCAGTATCTGATTGGTTTGGGGTCCGACACCCCTGCTGATCAGCTGTTTGAGAAAGCACCAGCACTCACAGTAGCTCCACAGCCTTCTATTAGATCACATTGCAAAGCACCTGCTTGGCATCGCAGCTCAGCCCCATTCACTTCAATGGGGCAGAACTGCTCCTAGGCCATGTGACCAATGAACGTGATGTCACTGGCCTAGGGAAAGCTGCGTTGCTACTGTGAGCACAGGTGCCTTCTCAAACAGCTGATCAGCAGGGGTCCTGGGTAAGGTTGAGCGAATCGGGCTCGATTTTCTGCATCCAAACCCAATTCTTTTAAAAACTACCTATAAGAATATGGATTCCGTCCTGCTTTAAAATGTATGGCCTCTGCGGAGGTTCCAGCAAATATCGGGAGACTTACTTAATCTCGCCTCATCAAAATCCGAAACTGGACTCTACTTCGTTAATGAGTCGTGAAGCCGAGTTCGGCTTAGTATATTGATACAGTAATTTGTGTGAATAAACAAAGTGACTCGTGATGGAGGCGAGACGAAGTGAGTCTCGCAATATTTGCTGAAACTTGGGAAAGACCTCACACATTTTACAGTAGGACGGAGCCCAACAAAGTTTTCAAACTAATCCGATTCGCTCAAGCCTAGTCCCGGGTGTCGGACCCCCATCGTTCAGATACTGATGACCTGTCCAGAGGAGTGGTCATCAGTTCAAAAATCTCAGAAAACCATAGGAGGGTCGGTGTCTTGTAACCATAACCCAGGCATTTATTACGGCTGGCGGCCAAGACTGTTGGTAAATCGGCGCACACACGTCTGCCTTCCTTTTCCTCTCCCCGTCCACATACACGTTCTGTCTTTTTCGTTGTAGGACTGTATAGTGACCGCCGTCTTTGCCTTCCTGTGGCTGGTAAGTTCAAGTGCATGGGCCAAGGGCTTGTCTGACATTAAGGTGGCTACTGACCCCGAGTTGATCAAGGAAGGGATCACCGCATGCAAGAGTCCAGAGAACAGATGTCAAGAAGTGAGGGATCCTGTGATGTCCGGGCTCAACACCTCTGTGGTAAGTGTGCCTGACCCGTTCATGGCTGCTCCCAATATTGTAGGCGCACAGGTGACCTCTTGTGGCCATTCTCCAACATGACATGGCTTTTACCGCTTTTCTATTATTCTACTTGTGAACCGTTTGCTCTTACAGAATCCGACATTTTTATTTTTTAATCTCTGAGGGACTGGAAAAATGGATGCAATGGATTTCATTTGGCTGCAAAAATTGCAAAAATTTGCTAGTGTGAAGCTAGCCGTATTATGATGTATTTGGTCTTGAACTGTATTAAGGGGGGTTCGAAGGAGTTCAATATTGATGGCCTATCCTCTACATCATCTACATCATCAGTATCTGATCGTTGAGGGTCCTCACAGCTAACCAAGCACAGCGCCACATAGTGGCTATGCTTGGTATTGCATCCAAGGCCACGTGACTGTTGAACGTGACGTCACTGGCCAAGGAAAAGACTCTTCAAACAGCTGATCGGCACAGGTAGCAGGAGTTGGACCCTGACCGATCAGATATTGATGACCTATCACAGAGGATAGCCCATCCATACCGAATTCTCAGAAAACCCCTTTAATTTAGAACTACATACTTACATGTGTATATACCAGCATCCAGCTTTCATTTAATGGTTGAAGGAACACTCATTCCTTCAACCATGTCCCAGAGGCTCCGCACTAGACTTAAAGGGCATCTGTCAGCAGATTTGTACCTATGACACTGGCTGACCTGTTACATGTGCACTTGGTAGCTGAACATATTAACATAGTTTATAAGGCTGATAAAAGCCCTCTGTCCATCCAGTTCGGCCTGTTATCCTGCAAGTTGATCCAGAGGAAAGCAAAAAAAACCCTTTGAGGTAGAAGCCAATTTTTCCCACTTCAGGGGAAAAAAATTTCTTCAGCTCTGTTATGTCTGCCTTGTTCACAGGAGCCCAGAACTGTACACAGTCCTCCATGTGTGGTCTGACTAGTGATTTGTAAAGTGGCAGGACTATGTTCTCATCACCGGCATCTATGCCCCTTTTGATAAATCCCATTATCTTATTGGCCTTGGCAGCAGCTGTCTGACACTGGTTTCTACAGCTTAGTTTGCTGTTTACTAAAATTCCTAGGTCCTTTTCCATGTCAGTGTTACCCAGTGTTTTACCATTTAGTATGTACGGGTAACTTGCATTATTCCTTCCTATGTGCATGACCTTACATTTATCAACGTTAAACCTCACCTGGCATGTCTCTGCCCAAGCCTCCAATCTATCCAGATCCATCTGTAGCAGTGTACTGTCCTCTGTAGTATATACATACAGTATACTGTCCTCTTCTGTGTTAATTACTTTACATAGTTTAGGTCATCTGCAAAAATTGATATTTTACTGAAGGCATCTGTGTTGGTCCCATGTTCATATGTGCCCTCATTGCTGAGAAAAATTATGTTTTACTATATGCAAATGAGACTCTAAGAGCAACGGGGGTGTTGTCATTACATCTAGAGGCTCCGCTCTCTCTGCAACTGATGAACCCTCTGCACTTTGATTGACAGGACCAGGTGTGATGGTGTTTACACTGTCTGGCCCTGTCAATCAAAGTGCAGAGGGTGTGGCAGTTGCAGAGAGAACAGAGCCTCTAGGTGTAACGGTAACGCCCCCGTTGCTCCTAGAGGCTCATTTGCATATATTAAAACATCATTTTTTCTCAGCAATGCGAACACATATGAACATGGGACCAACACAGATGCCTTCAGCTGCCAAGTACACATGTAACAGGTCAGACTTTTAACTCCGTCTATCCCTTTTGCATGGAGTGCTCCTTTACAGGTGGTTTCCAAATAAAAAATGTGGACTAAATGTAGAAACTGGGATTCAGGAGCCATCTTTTAGCCAGGTATAAACTCGTCCTTATATATCAGCAGAAAACTTCCCAAAACGTTAGACTCTGGTAGTAACTTTTTGCAGTATTAGCGGCCTGACCACTGTGAGTATTTCTACTTGCATCCTTCAGTCTCCCATGTGAATAATTTCTAGTGCCTAAATACCTAGTGGGGGGTGCCGCTGCCTGGTGGGAATCCCATAGTGCCACTCATCAGTGGCATAGATATCAGGGGTGCAGAAAAGTAGCAGTGGCACCGGTACTATAAAGGGCACCTGGTAGGTGAGGACCCTGTTACAGATCTGTATGGGGGCCCATTAGCTTCCAGTTGCACCTCTACCACTCACTGTAAGGGCTCATGCACACGACCGTGTGCAAACCAGGCCCGTGCTGTGGGCTGCAAATTGCTTCCTTGGGGTTCCGTGGCTTCCATTCCGCACTGACCTTCCAGATTGTGGACGAAGTCAAATGAACGGGTCCGCATCCATGATGCAGTGCCAGGATGGCCAGGGCCTGTATTTTGTGGGCCGCTATACGGGCCCAGTCAGCACACGGTTGTATTAAAAGTTCATGCGGCACTTTTCTGGCACATTATGGCGCCTACCGTATATATGCATGATAATGTATGACTTTTTGCAGTTTTACGCCAAGGTGATGTGAAGGGCGGGGTCTACCAAAAACCAAGAGAGTTACCATGACTTGCACCAGAAATTGGCGTAAATTATGGCACACATCTACAAGTGATCGTAGCAGGCAGGTCTTCATACATTCAGCACATTTTACTCCAGTGGGCTTTACCAATGTAGGAAAGACTGGTCTTAATAAATTACCCCTGTAGCCCATATTATTTTATTTTTTTTATTTTTTTTGAAAAACTCATTTTTTAGGCTTTACTTCATACGTTCTCCATTAGGCTTCTCTATAGGACTGGAGAAACTCGTGAAAAAAGGAGAGCCGCCATAATAAAATGCTGACCTATCGTGTGTTGTTTTGTCCTGGACTATGAGAATTTCTGGATTATCAAATGTCAAAGCAAAGGATTTCTAAAAGTTATTTAAAGGGGTTGTCTGGTCTTGGAGATGAGAACCCCTGGGGTCCTCCCATGAACATAAATAACCCCGCCGCTTCTCTGATCCCCACAGGAAGAAGCTTGGTCTTGTGACCGCTGCAGCCAGCCACAGGCCTCAGCAGTTACAGTGACTTGAACGGTATAACACTGCTGAGACATAGCATTGGCCTGTGATTGGCTACAGAAGTCATGGGACCAAGCCGCTTCCTGGTCCTGCCGGGGGCGGGCGCAAATGGAGCAGCGACAGAACCGCAGACAGGTGAGTGGGGTTGGTTTCTTCATGGCGATGGGGGAGGACCCTCGGAGTTGTCTGCTACCAGGCTGGACATCCCCTTTAAGAATAAGGTTTTAAAAATGGTTCTCTCAGAACCGCTGGAATGCAGTCTTTATATTGTAAGGTTCCGATAGCTTTGTAGCCGTGTTACTGTTGCAGTAGGAAATATTTAGGACCCCAGAAATCAGGGGGCCGCCGATTAAAGGAGGGTCATACAGTACGGGCTATGCAGCCGTCTCATCTGCACTGGGGGCCCCTCCCAGCTGTGGAGCGGTAGCAGAAGTGCCCAGGTTGCACGGCCAATGACATAACTTTGCTTGGGGCCCTGAAAATAGCAAATTTACCCCTAAATTTTCTTCTCTTTTCTAGGCGTTTGGCTTCCTGAACTGTATAATCTGGCTCGGAAACCTCTGGTTCGTATTCAAAGAGACGGGATGGACCGCTCCATTCATGAAGTCCCCACCACCAGCCCAGGAGAAACAGCCTGCTCCAGACTCCTACGTCCAGGGTCAGGGCTACGCTCAGCAGGACTCTTACGGACAGCAAGGAGGTTATCAGCCCGACTATTATGGCCAGCAGCCCGAATACAACCAACAGGGGTACAGCCAAGGGGGGTATAGCCAACAAGGTGTCCCAACTTCTTTCTCCAACCAGATGTGAGCTGGTGAGTGTCTGGACGGTAAGCCAAAACTCATGTCATCCATCCTAGGGTAACGACGGGTTAACTTCTGCCAAAGACGGCAAAGTTTTTCATTGCATGGGGGGAAAACGGCACACGTGTCGTCCACGTGTTTGGCAGGCTGAGCTTGCCACAAAATCGCATTTAGTGTAGGAAGCAACATGGAGGAAGACTAGTATCTATAGCATGTGATCCACACTGATCCTTTTCAAAAAGAAGGTCTGCAGCAGCTCAGCCTCAGGCAATGTATAATGTCCTGCAGTGTGTCAGTTTATGTGGCGCAATTTCACCATGGATTTTCATCGCAAAGGGTGAAATCTGCAGCAAATCTATGACAAATCCGGGTTTAGCCTTTGCTTTGTGTGTCCGTGAGAAAATGGATGACCTAAGCAGGTCATCAGATTGGAAGGGGTCTGACACCCAGGATTCTCACTGATCAGCCGGCTCAGGAAACGAAACCGTGGACAGATCCAGAAGCAGAAGCCTCTCGTGTGTAGTGGCTGTGCCAGGTTACTGCCATCACTGAACAGGAGCTGCAGTACCATGGCATTGGTTTCACGTAGTGGACAGAACTTTCTGCTTCCAGATCCATCCACTATTTAGTTTGTGGCACAGGCTCCTTCCAAAAACAGCTGATCAGTGAGGATCCTGGGAGTCAGACACTCCACCGATCTGGTGTTGACGACGTATCGTTAGATAGATGTCTCTAGGCTGGAAAAAACTCTTGTAAAGTGTCCCCCTCAACGTCAATAACCCCCACCGCAGCTCCTTTCTTGGCCACTTCTGGTCCCCATGGGAAGCAGCTTGGTCTTGTGACTGCTGTGGCTATAAACTGCGTGAGGAGTACTGAGACCTCCATTGATGGGCAGAGACTTTCTGTTGACCCCAGTCTTCTCTAGCGAGGAGAGACAGCGCTCCCGAACCCCACCGGTCAAAACCTTAAGTCTTCTGAGACACCCTCTGGAACCGCATCCAATCGATTAAATCTGCAGAATATCCCTCATTACCCAGGGAACGTCTCAAGGGAATCTCAGGGCAATGAAGAGACCTCAGCCTTGGAGCTGGAGAGTTCGGTGTTCATTGAGGGATGTATTTTCTGACCGATTCAACGGCTCTTCATTGTGTGGAGTGTAAGCTCTTGGGTTCAGCATTTATAACTGACCGTTGCCCGCTGAAGAATTGGGAACCCCCCTTGTTGACCTATAGTCCAGTCCTTGGAGACTGTGAGGAAACGTCATGGTTCACATGAAATTCTATTATGTTTTAGATGTAATCTTCCATCACAGAATATTCCAAATTCTCTCCTACGTCCACTTTTGCCCATAATCTTATAATATCGAGGACTGTATCTATCGTTTTTAGGGTACATGCGCAGAGTGCAGATCTATGGCATGGCCAAACCACACAGGAAATAATTTTTGGCAAGGCAAATTTTCATTCTATAGGAGATGCCAGGGGTGGACATAGAGTAGAGCAGGCCCTATAGTAAGAGAAAAATGGGGCCCCTACTAGTGCTAGGGCAATATCTGTATCCCTCTGTCCCTCCAGGAACTGTACTGTCATTGCTTCTACGGGGATGTGTAGTCGGAGACGTGGTCCCCTCTTTTGCCCACCATATAGTCACGTGCATGTGGTCGAAGGCAGTTTTTGTCTGAAAGAATTGCAAATAACAGATCAGTCGTGTACAGTAGTATAGTATTTCTTAGGAGGGGAGAGGAGGACCCTTCAAGGATCGATGACTGCCAACATGGCTCTCGTTAGACCCTTCTTCCTCCCATTTTACCATTCTTTATGGATCATCCCATCCTCCCTTTCCTTGGTCTTCTCCTAATGGATCGTCCACCATCAGGGGAGAGTCCGGACACCATTATACAAAATCCACAAGATCGGCCAATGTTTATCTAATGTGTATGGCGCCTTTACCTCTCCTCCTGCTGCCTGTCTTCGTATGTCATCCTTATCACAACTACTACCCCCATCAGTGTCTCTATGAATCATCTCGCTGTCTCTCTATGACTCATCCTCTTGTGTCTGTGCTTCTGCTGTATCTACACACCTTATGGTCTTCTCACTGATCTGCATCTCTGTCTCCCCTCCACCCAAATCCACCATTTGTCTCTTCTTAGACCCCCTCCTTTTCTGTGTATCACTCTCCTTCTCTCCCACTCAAATTTTACATTGCTTCTCTGTTCCTCACCCATCCCCCTCCCTGTATTGCCTTGTCTTCAGCGCTGTCTTCGATGAATCCTCATGTCTTACCGCATCTTATTATTACTACTGGAAAAGAGAGCTAATTTCACCTTAAGTCGTTTTCCAGAATCAGAAGAGGTCAGGCGGTCATCAATATGGGATCAGTTGGGGTCTGACTCTTGGCACCCCCGCCGATCATCTGTTTGAAGGGGACATAGCACACCTGCGAGTGCTGCGACCTCTCCACCTACCTGATCCCCATCTACTTAGCAGTGGCAGCGATGGCAATTGCAGCCTTGTCCTGTTCAAGTGAGGGGATAAAACAGCAGTACCCTCCAGGTTCAGGTTTTTATTTTTTTTAATTTATTTGATTATATAATAGGAAATTATATCATTTTAAAATATTCATGTATTTAAAATTTTGCATACATACCTTTATTATATCAGGTTGTTGACACCTATCTGCATAGTAGAATGGTATAGCCCATGAATCAGTCACACTGTATGTGTGTTTTTATGGCTGCCTGTTTCAAGGTAATATGTAAAATGGCTGCCTGTCTCTAGGTGATATTGTTAATAAAGTTAACTGTTTAAAAAAAAATTACAAGCACAACACATACAGGGAGAACAATGTTAAGGTCCTTTTACACTGGCCGATTATCGGCCGAAAAATCGTTCCTAGGAACGCTAGTGCCGATAATCGGCCCGTGTAAAAGTGGCCCTAATCAGCCGACGAACGAGCAAAACGCTTGTTCGTCTGCTGATTGGATCTTTTGGTTTCTACAAAAGATCCAATCTGTCGGGCGCACATCGGCCTGTGTAAACAGGCGATGTGCGCCTGACAGTATGGAGCTTCACGGCGCTCGATTCATCGGGCCGTGTAAAGGCTCCCTGCCCGAGCGCCGATATCGCTGATCGGCGCTCGGGCAGGGAGACACATCAGCCCGTCTAAAAGGGCCTTTAGACGTGCTTCTACACTGACAGACCTGATGAGGTGCTGCTGCAGGCTGTAATAAGTTAATGCCAAAGGTCACGTAGTAATAGACTTGAGGGTCACATAACTGACGCCATCTTTAAAGGGTTATTCTCATCTCAGACAATGGGGGCGCACCACGCTTGTGCGGCCACCTCTTCCATTCACTTCAATTGGGCCGACAGAATTAGCCGAGCCAGCTTGTCTAATTTTGGCAGCCCCATAGAAATGAATGCAGGGCGTCCGCACATGCGCGGTGCGCCCTCCTTTACTTTGCTGGGTCGGTTTATGAGATATGTGGGACCCGCACCTATCAGACAACGAGGCCATATACTAGTGATATGCCCCCATTGTCTGAGATAGGAATAACACTTTAATTCTATTTAGATCCCCCAGGGATGAATCTTGCAGGACTGAAATGGGCCGTACATGGGCCTTGAGAGAGGCTACCGTGAGGATATAATGAAGGTCTGAGAGCAAATTCTTAAATACATGTTTATCAGAAAATTGGATAAATGCCTATTCTCTAAACAAATTAATGTAATTATTAAAACCAAAAATACCTCTTTTAAGGGCGTTCTCTGGAAATTATTTATTTAAAATGGCTGCCAGCAACCTGTCCTAGAATGTGAGCAGAACTGGTTGGCTTCACTACACTCCCACACTTGCATATATTACATATTAGTGAGTGTTCCTGTCAGGCTGCTCAGCCATGATGGCATATTGTAGGCAGCATCACATCTTTACCATCTATTGTACAGAATTATGCAGTGAGTCCCCACTACCTCAACCTCTAGGCCAGGGCTGGCCAACCTGAGGCTCTCCAGCTGTTGTAAAACTACAACTCCCACCATGCCCTGCTGTAGGATGATAGCTGTAGGCAGACTGGGCATGCTGGGAGTTGTAGTTTTGCAACAGCTGGAGAGCCGCAGGTTGGCCAGCCCTGCTCTAGGCAGTCCTGCTCATGTTCTAGGACTGCTTGCTGACGGCCATTTTAAATAATTCCTGGAGAACCCTTTTAAGTAATTGCAAGTTGACAGCCCCTCGTAAACCCTGCGTAACATTCAAGCAGCTGATTGGTGGGGTTACCATTGTTTGTATGCATCTTAAAGAGGAATATTCCAGTAGTGGATTAAGGTGGGATTATTCGTCTAACCGGGGGAGGGGGTCTTTCCTGTTTTTTACCTTCCTTTAATGATTCTCTTCTCTTCTTTCATTTATCCTTTTATTGTCACTTCCCCCATTACTTTTTTTTGCCTCCTTTACCTCATTTCCCTCCCGCCCCGCTTCCCTCCTCTTTTCCCCACAGGCTTCTCCGCAGCCGATCAGTGAGCTCAAGCTTCAGGTTGTGATATTCTGATGTGCAGTGATGCAGCCCGGCTGCCCGAGTGAATATTAATGGGAGAATGTCGTGTCCGTGCTGTTTATATAATATATAATATATAAAGATATTTAATGATATATATCTGTACCAAAACACAGGAAAAATCCCATCTCATCCTACCAGAGACTGTCTTCCTGCAGAGCATTGCTATGTGATCCTTCCCCCTTCTCTACCGGAACCATGCAGAGCATTGCTATGTTATCCTCCCCCCCTCTCTACTGGAACCATGCAGAGCATTGCTATATGACCCAAAGGAATATCTCTGCCAATCCTTTTCCTTGCCAGGTGGGCAGGGCTGCATCGCATCATGTTGTTAACTGTTCCCCCTACAGTATTGTAATGTTACGGAGTGGTGAAATTTGACCTCCTATCAGTCCTCCTGGCAGGGCAATCGATTTCCAGGGGGCCTGCCGTCTCTGTATGCACCGTTTTTTAAGCTTCTGGTTAGTTCTAGATTTCCTTTAGCAATCTGTGATGTTTGCAAATTGCAACGCCTTGTAGGCCCGGCTTGCACCATAAAGGGATTAATGCAGAAATTGAACACTTTGAAGTCAGTTCACCTCCGCCCTGTGAAGCATAGGTAGGTCGGCCGATGCGCAGCGAAGGCGGCCATTTCATATGACGCCAGCTGCGGTGCGGAATAGTAAGGTGGTGGATCCAAGAACGGGAAGAAGGTCGGAGGATAATCCCTGCTACGGGCACTCTGAATATCCCCTGTTTTTTCTCCCGCCCATTATTAACCTCTGCTTCACGTGCACATCTGCTCCACGCCCCCCAAAATCGCCTATGCCTGGTACCCCCTTTGTGCTGTATATTGTGTTTGTGACACTAAAGTTGCGTGTTGTAATCCTGACTGGAAAATAAAGACAGGCTGGAACAAAACATTGCGTCTGTGTAATTTATCAGGACTAATATAACTGGGGCCCCGGGCCCTAATGGGGTCCCAGATACAAGTCTGACCAGTCGGCAGCAACTGCATGGAGTTCATATGTTCTTCCAAGTCCTGTATGGGTTCCTCGGTGTTTTAGGACTTCCTGAAACCAAATTCATAGGTTAATTGACGTCCTATATTGACGCCGGCCTTAAAGGGGTTCTCCGGAAATTAAGAAAATGAAAATACTTAAATATTACTTCATTATAAATATATTCCCAAATACCTTTCATTAATTATAATGGCTTGTTTTGTCTAGGGAGACAATCATTAGGAGAAACAAAATGGCCGCCTGTCCTATTAGTACACTCAAAACCTGTACTAATCACACAGGAGGACAAGTTACTTCACAACACTGAGGTAAAGAGCTGCCTCATCCTCCTCTCTGCTCTGTCTGTCAGGCATTATGATCCTGAATACAGATCATAAGATCTTTAGCTGAATCTCTGTAGGAATGGAGTTCATGAGCAGATGTGACTAATGATCAGCAGCTCTTGTATCCAGTCTCCATTACCACAGTCTGTCCTGTCCGTCCTCTCTGTACTTCATGTCTCCTCATGAACTCTATTCACACAAAGATTCAGCTGAAGATCTTATCATCTGTATTCAGGATCATAATCCCTGACAAGCAGAGCAGAGAGGAGGATGGGGTAGCGCTTTACCTCAGTGTTGTGGAGTAACTTGTCCTCCTGTGTGATTAGGACAGGTTTTGTGTTTACTAATAGGATGGCGGCCATTTTATTTCTCCTAATGATGTTCCCCAGACAAAACGAGCCATTATAACTAATGAAAGTTATTTGGGACTATATTTATAATGAAGTAGTATTTGTGTATTTTCATTTTCTTAATTCCCCAGAGAACCCCTTTAATAAATGACCCCCATACTTGTTCGACATGATCTACCTAATCACTGCTGTGCAGGTTTGAATATGTTACATCACTTCATTAGTGAATGCGGTGCAAGAAACAATGGCTTCCCACTTATGATTTGCACGAAAGAAGCGCGACTGCAGTTCAAGGAAGGTCGCACATGGGTCAGCCATGATGAAGGAGCAGAGCGCCTGTCCACGACTGGTGACAACATTGAGTGTGCACAAGAATTGATTCTCTTGGATAGACGAGTGACAGTGGATTTTGTGGCCCAACGACACATTCACTTCTATGGGAGTTTCAAGAGCAGCTGAGCAAGTTTGCATACTGAGAGTTATAGTTTCACAAGAGCTGAAGGTTGCTGATCCCTGCCCTACAAGGACGAAGAGTCATGTCTGATGAAGAGGTAAAGACAGCGGTGCATTCGAGGCTCTCAGCTCAGCCTAAATTTTTTATTTTTTTTTTTAATGAGGGAATATGAAAGCTTGTTGACAGATGGACAATGTATATTGAAAAGCAGGTAGATTGTCGAAAAATGATGGATTTGTCTTTTCTAAAAGTTGATTATGCTAAGAGGTATTGCTATCTCTCAAGGAAGAGCACCATTTCACCAGGGCCACCTTGGAAATGTCCCCCCTAAGAGTCAAAATCTGACTTTCCGGTAAGCCTTGGGATCTGCCAAGGGAATATAGCCAAGCCATAGCTTGATAGAAAGTCATATTTTGACTCCTAGGGAGCCACATCCAATAGGTGTGGCTGGTGGGATGGTTCTCTTCCTTTGAGATACCTTTTGGCCTATTCATTTCCCATAGAGCATTGCCCGTAAGTCTCCATACCATGGAGAACTTCTGGTAAGTCTCCATCCAGGACTGGTCTCTGTAAGAAGATTCGGCACCCTGCCTAAGCTGAAAGTTAATTTAAAATAAATTCTACAGCCGGAGTGCAGATCATTTTTGACTCTTGAAATTTCACTATGCTTCACCAGTATGAGCCGCACGGCCATAAGCAGAACAACTGCAGCTGGCGGCGATTTTGACTGTGCAAACCAAACGTCTCATATAGATGCACCCTAAATTATGTCATGTACACAACCCTGTTCTATAAGCCATATTAGGCACATGGATGTTATAAAGTAGTGTGGGTTTCTTCTCAGGACACCGCACAATAATCTTCAGTGGAGAGTGGATTGTCTAGAGTGGCTCAAGCTCACCAAGTCCATCCATGTATAACATAGGTGGCCATTCTCTGAAATGTATGGATAGCCGTTGGGGGTTTCTAAAGATGGTCGCTATGGTGGTCCTTTTTTAGTGCCCCCTTAACAGTAACATCCACAGCACCCACCCCTTTAACAGTGACCTCCACAGCAGTTGCCCCTTTATTAGTGACCTTCACAGTACCCCGCCTCCTTAACAGCAATTTCCACAAAAACCTGCCCCCTTAACAGTGACCTCCACAGCAGCTGCCCCTTTAATAGTGACCTCCACAGTCCCTCGCTCCTTAACATGTGACCTCCACAACATCCAACCCTCTTAACAGTGACCTCCACCATTCCCTGCCACCTTAACAGAGACCTCCACAGCGCCCGCCCCTTTTACAGTGACTGCCACAGTACCTCGCTCACTTAACAATGACCTCCACAGTACCCCGCTGCCTTAACAGACCCCTGCAGTCAATGCCCCTTTAATAGTGACCTTCGCAGTCCACTGCCCCCTTAACAGTAACCTCCACAGCGGCCGCCCATTTATTAGTGACCTTCACAGTATCCCATCTCCTTAACAGTGATTTCCACAATAACCCGCCTCCTTGACAGTGACCTCTACAGCACTCTGCCCCTTAACACTGACCTCCATAGCGGACCATCCCCTTAACTGCGACCTCCACAGCACTCCGCTCTCTTAATAGAGTCATCCACAACGCCCTGCCCCTTTAAAGGTGACCTACAGCACTGAAGAAAAATGGCTGGGTTGTTATGGAAACCTGTAAAACTGTGTATGTCAAGACTAAGGGCCTGCCAGCTTCTATTGGCTGATAAGGGTCATGTGACCGTGTGTATGGCACTTGGGATATGAGTGAAAGAACTGCAGGCTTCTATTGGCTAATGCAGGGTATGTGATGGTGCCATATTTGCATTTTTTGGTGCAGGTCGGTTCAGACATACAGAAACTCATATCTCTCTCTCTCTCTCTCTCTCTCTCTCTCTCTCTCTCTCTCTATATATATATATATATATATATGTATATATATAGATATATATATATAAGATTACAAAAACATGGCTGCTTTTGGCCAGAAACAGTGCCACCCCTGTCCATGGGTTGTGCCTGGTATTGCAGCTCAGCTTCATTACAGCATATGGAACTGCAATACCACACACAACCTGTGAACAGGAGTGGCATTGTTTTTAGGAGAAAGTAGCCATGTTTTTCTACCCTTGGACAACCCCTTTAAAGCTAGGGCTACATGGTGAACTGGCCATGCAACATTAAAGGGGTTGTCCAAGGGTAGAAAAATATGGCTACTTTCTTCCAAAAACAATGTCACACCTGTCCATTCATTGCAATACAGCTGAGCTGGAATACCAGGCACAGGACAGGGGTGGCGCTGTTTCTGGAAGAAAGCAGCCATGTTTTTCTAATCCTGTACAACCCCTTTAATAGGGGATCATAGTTGTATAAGAGGAGAGAACTACAAGCCCCAGCATGTCCAGGCTGTGCCTTATCACTTATTTTGTGACATAAATATATATATAGTGTAGGGATATCTGTTATTATAGATCGAGACCCCGCAACCAAGCAGAGCACTACAACTCTCAGCATGTCTAATCCGCAGTCAGATTGTATTCAAAACTGACAATCGAGGAATGTCACAGCTAGCTGTTACAAAACTACAACTCCCATCATGCCCTGCAAATCAGTACGCTATGTGCTCTGGACATTACAGGGTTAATTATTAAGCCCCCTGCAGAGGGTTTATGATAATGCATTTTTAACTCTTTCCTTTCCAGAGCGCACAGCTTAGAGCGCCCATTGTCTTCTCCAGAGGACACAGCTTTGTGCGGCTGATCACATGATGATGATGTCATCAGAGGCATGCTGCTTTACTGGGCTGGTCACGTGACTCATCACATGGTGGTGACATCATCAAAGGTCCTTTTTAGCTTGCATGTAGCTAGCATTTGCCCTTTTGCAATGGAAGGGAAGGAGTATTTGGATATCTATGGGAACAAGATCACGCTGCAGCAGCAGTCGTACAGTGACACCTGCCAAGACTTCACCATCACCAGCTCCAAGATTTCTTTCCGCTCCCTCACCACCTGGACATGCATTGTGTGGGTAGTCGCTTATGTCATCTTCATCTACACGCAGCACACCGCTGTCCTGACAGCAGCCATCTTGTTCTCCATCATAGGGCTTCTGCTTTACCTGCACCTAGTGAAGGTAGATCATGAGTCCCTGCTGATCCTGGGCTCCCTGGGGATCCAGAGAACCTCGACGTACGCTTCTGGCCGGGAGAATACAGTCTTCATAGAGATGTGCAGGGTCCAAGACGTCGTCATCAATGAAGGCATCTCCATGCACAGGGTGAACTACTACTTGTGCCTCCTACTCAAAGATCCTAGTGACCCTCAGGCTGGGGTGTCCCAGGTCGTTCCCGTCTTCCAGAGCTCTCAGCCCCGGCTGGACTGCCTGGTGGAGATTTACAGGAGCTGTCAGGAGATCTTGTTGTCTCACAAGAGAAAATAGAAGAGCCGATGTGGACTTGAGAGTAAAAAAAAAAGGTGGACTTGTGACCAAATCCTGAGGTAGACTATGCCACAGATTCACAGCTCTTACAGCAAAGAACCATCTCCTGCAGAGTCTATTCCACAGATGCACAGCTTTTACAGTAAGGAACCAGCTCCTGGAGTGACTATTCCACAGATGCGCAGATCTTATCGTAAAGAACCATCTCCTGAGCAAACTAATCCATGGATTCTTTTAGCTTTTATAGTAAAGAACCATCTCCTGGGGGCGACTATTCCACAGATTTATGTCTCTTAATGTAAAGAACCATCTCCAGGGATGACTGTTCCACAGATTTACGTCTTTTAACGTAAAGAACCATCTCCAGGGATGACTGTTCCACAGATTTACGTCTTTTAACGTAAAGAACCATCTCCAGGGATGACTGTTCCACAGATTTACGTCTTTTAACGTAAAGAACCATCTCCAGGGATGACTGTTCCACAGATTTACGTCTTTTAACGTAAAGAACCATCTCCTGGGGGCGACTATTCCACAGATTTATGTCTCTTAATGTAAAGAACCATCTCCAGGGATGACTGTTCCACAGATTTACGTCTTTTAACGTAAAGAACCATCTCCAGGGATGACTATTCCACAGATTCACAGCTCCTTCAGTAAAGAACCATCTCCTGAGGCGACTCTTCCATAGATACACAGCTCTTACCATAAAGAACCAGCTCCAAGGGTATCTATTCTACAGGTTCACAGCTCTTCTGATAAAGAAGCTGTGTCGCCTCTGGAGACTCATGGAGGAAGTTCCCCCTTGTCTTTAAGAATTTGGAACATGGGACTGCATTTCTCCATATTTTTTTTTTGCGTACGGGAAATTTATATGTCTGTTCTCAAGATTAAATAAATGTAATTCTTTCGACCTTTCCTCATAACTGAGATTGTCCATGCCTCTTATCAGTTTAGTTGCTCTTCTCTGTACTCTTTCCAGTTCCAGGGCATTCTTCCTGTCACTGAACTGCATATTCCAGATGAGGCTGCACCAGAGCTTTGCAAAGTGGTAATATCGCATCCCTGTCCCCAAGAGTCCCTGCCCCGTTAATACATGACAATATCCTGCTGGCTTTAGAAGCAGCTGATTGATATTGCATACTGCTAAAGCTCATAGAGTCCAAGAAAGCTTGTAGTTTTAGATGTGTTGCCCATAGCAACCAATCAGATTCCATCTTTCATTTTACAAAGGAGCTGTGAAAAATAAAAGGTGGAATCTGATTGGTTGCTATGGGCAACTAAACCCGTTCTCCTTTACACCTGTTTGATAAATAGGTGTCTATGAGGGACAATGTCAAACTCCTTTGTAAGGTCCAAAAACACTGGGAATGCTGGGTGACCACTTTTCTAGACTCCAGTATTGGCTGCGCCTTACTGAATAACCGGGAAGATTTTCCGTTTTGTGTTGTGGGAAAGCTGGGTGATGGCCCGATGTCAGAGCGCTATGTATTATCTATGATAGATTTTACGCATTGCAACGTTTGTCTCAAACGTGTAGATTTATTGTATTAGGGCGGTTTTTGATCACCCTCCAACAAAAAAAATGATTTATACACCTGATTATGACCTAAAAATCCACAATCTATGAAATTCTGATAAATCTGATTTTTAGTGAACATGCTTATATGTATATCTATGGGTGGAGTAAATAATAAATGGCAAAAAATTCTAAAATTAAAAAATGTCTCATTAATAATGTTTATACTAGAAGATTTTGCTAAATAGTTTGTCAAAAATGAGACTCCTTGTGCTGAAATTTTCTAGGCCACTATAACCTTGAAGAGACATTGTGGGTCACTACAATTTAAAGGGAACCTGTCATCTCCGAAACGCCCCCTGAACAAGAGTAAGCGGTGTATAGTGTAAGTGATGCTGAATCCGAATATGTAAGTTTTATCTTCATACTCACTTCCATTCTGACCCTGTGCTCCCACAAACCTGCAGTAAAATGCATTAAGAGTAGAGATGAGCGAACGTGTTCGTTACGAGCACTGTAGCGCTTGGCTCCCTGGCGAACAAATGCCCGCAGGCATTGCGGATCCGTCCTCAGCTGCATGTAAGTCAATGGGGACGGATCTGTTTGGTATGAGTGTCATACCAAACGATCCGTCCCCATTGACTTACATGCAGCTGAGGACGGATCCGCAATGCCAGCGGGCATTGCGCAGGGGAGCCGAGCGCTACAGTGCTCGTAACGAACACGTTCGCTCATCTCTAATTAAGAGGACTCTTCTTTGAATCCTCTCCATTATGTGAATGAGCACTGGAGTCCACTGAGTGCATTTTACTGCTGGTTTGTGGGAGCACAGCGTCAGAATGGAAGTGAGGATGAAGATAAAAATGACGTAACCATACTCAACGTCACTTACACTATACACCGCTTACTCTAGTTTGGAGGGTGTTTCAGAGCTGAAACATTCCCTTTAAGAGGGGCCCTGTAAGCTAGAACCAGGCACTATGTGACATTATAAATTATGAGGAGACTGTGTATCCTAGAAGGGGGCACTATGTGACACTATAAATTATGAGGAGACTGTGTATCCTAGAAGGGGGCACTATGTGACATTATAAATTATGAGGAGACTGTGTAACCTAGAAGGGGGCACTATGTGACACTATAAATTATGAGGGTACTCTGTAACCTAGAAGGGGGCACTATGTGACACTATAAATTATGAGGGTACTCTGTAACCTAGAAGGGGGCACTATTTGACACTGTAAATTATGAGGGGACTCTGTAACCTAGAAGGGGGCACTATGTGACACTATAAATTATGAGGGGACTCTGTAACCTAGAAGGGGGCACTATGTGACACTATAAATTATGAGGGGACTCTGTAACCTAGAAGGGGGGCACTATGTGACACTATAAATTATGAGGGGTACTCTGTTAACCTAGAAGGGGGCACTATGTGACACTATAAATTATGAGGGGACTCTGTAAACCTAGAAGGGGCACTATGTGACACTATAAATTATGAGGGGACTCTGTAACCTAGAAGGGGGCACTATGTGACACTATAAATTATGAGGGTACTCTGTAACCTAGAAGGGGGCACTATGTGACACTATAAATTATGAGGGGACTCTGTAACCTAGAAGGGGGCACTATGTGACACTATAAATTATGAGGGGACTCTGTAACCTAGAAGGGGGCACTATGTGACACTATAAATTATGAGGGTACATCCCAAGAGATGGGAGACCGCTTACTCTTCTCCTCTCCCCTCCTTTCCCCTCCCTGCCCCTGACCGGGGGAGCCCTAAAGACCGTCTTCTCTGTCTATGTCTATCTTAGATATAGTTTCGACAGAATTAGACGACTCACGATTTTGGATATAACGTTTTATTGTTGTATAACTGTTCTGTTTATATCATAGATTTATATACTTATTACATTACTTGTGCAAATATCACCATAGGAGAAATTTATTTGCCTTCTGTATACATTCTTATGTCCTCTGTGTGATTTCTCCATGTATGCAATCAATTCAATAAATACTTTTTGGAATTATAAATTATGAGGGTACTCTGTAACCTAGAAGGGCGGAGTATGGGGCACTATAAACTATGAGGGCGGCCCTGTAACATAGAAGGGGGCACTATGTGACACTATAAATTATGAGGGGACTCTGTAACCTAGAAGGGGGCACTATGTGACACTATAAATTATGAGGGGACTCTGTAACCTAGAAGGGGGCACTATGTGACACTATAAATTATGAGGGGACTCTGTAACCTAGAAGGGGGCACTATGTGACACTATAAATCATGAGGGTACTCTGTAACCTAGAAGGGCGGCGTATGGGGCACTATAAACTATGAGGGCGGCCCTGTAACATAGAAGGGGGCACTATGTGACACTATAAATTATGAGGAGACTATGTAACCTAGAAAGGGGCACTATGTCACACTATAAATTATGAGGGGACTCTGCAACCTAGAAGAGGGCACTATAACAGACAATGGGACAGTTTGGAGAACTTTAAAGTATGTTTGAGCTCTATAACCTAGAAAGGGGCACTATGTCACACTATAAATTATGAGGGGACTCTGCAACCTAGAAGGGGGCACTATAACAGACAATGGGACAGTTTGGAAAACTTTAAAGTATGATTGAGCTCTATAACCTAGGAGGGGGCAATATGGGGGTGCTATGAATTATGAGGGGGGCTCTGTAACATAGAAGGGGGCAATATGGGGCACTATAAACCATGAGGGGGGCTCTGTAACATAGAAAGGGGCAATATGGGGAGCTATAAACCTTGAGGGGGGCTCTGTAACATAGAAGGGGGCACTATTACAGATCTGGGGTAATTGTAACATAGAAGGGGACAGTATGGGGCACTATAAGCGATGGGGGGACTTTGTAAGCTAGAAGGGGGCACTGTAACAGAGAATGGGATAGTTTAGGGAACTTTAAACTATGAGTCAGCTCTATAACCTACAAGTGGCAGTATGGGGCACTATAAACTATGAGGGGGCTCTGTAACAATGAAGGGGGCACAATGTGGCACTATAAATTATGAGGAGACCTGTAGAAAAGGGCACTATTAGAGATCAGGGGGTACTGTAATATAGAAGGGGACAGTATGGGGCACTATAAACTATGAGGAGACTCTGTAACTTAGAAGGGGGCACTATTACAGATCAGGGGTACTATAAACTATGAGGGGGCTCTGTAAACAGTGATGGGTACTATGGAGGGGCACTTAACATTTTATCTTTTTTATCTTATGGGGGCATACATTGGTTGTTACTGTACTGAGACAGATGGGGGTATTATTAATAACACTGCCTTACTGCCCCAAAAGAGTAAAGACAGGCACATTTCTGTCCCACACGATAACAATGACCACCTTTATTGATTTTTATGATGTGTGTGTGGTATGCGGGCATTATTACTATGTGGGGCCTGAAGGGGGCACTATTACATCAGTATTTTAATTTGAATTTTATAGGATGGAAGCCTGTGTGGGCAATATTACTCTTGGGTTGCAAAAGGTGGCACAAAGGGGGGTACTTTTTCTGTGTATTACTGTTTGATTTGTAGTATTTTTGAGAGCACTATATCTCTGGTTCTATTTTCAGGAATGCTGTCTGTGTGGCACTTTTTGGGGGCAGTGGAGGGAGAGAAATGACTATATGTTTGACACCATAGTATTTGAAGCCCAGTGTTTGTGGGCACTGTGGAACACAGCAGGTATAATAATAGAGAACATTGAGCAGTAAAGGGTAAGAAGGGAGCTGGAAAAACTAGAAGCCAAAGATGTCTGTGTCGCAAACTCTGCAGAGAAAAATCATGGCTGGCAGAAGGTGTCATGGTGGTGTGGGCCACATGGAAAAAACAAGAAAAGTGAACAACTCCGAACAGAGATGTCAACTGTAACTCACTGGATATAATTGTATCGTAATGAGTTATATGGTCTGCAGAGCATCTGGCTTAAATTACTATCTACCACTCTGTGGTCATTGTATGGAGGTAATACTGGCCTTTGTATAGTGTGTTAATTCAGAAACAGTATGGTAGTATAATCAATCCCTTTGTAGTGGTAATGGTCATGGTCATCACGTAACAGTAATATTTGTGCCTTGTTTAGTGATAGCATTGGTAATATTGGGCTTTGCCTGGTGTATTTTGTTCAGTATACAGGTAATATGTAATCACTGTATGGAGGTAATGTTTGGTCATGGTATGGCAATATTATTGATAATATTGGTCTTTGTCAGGGGTGGACTGACCATAGACCCTACTGGGAAACGTCCAGTTGGACCATTCCCCTTGGGCTGCCCAAGCCCTCCTTACAGCCACAGGCCTCATACGTAAATACCTGATGCTGCCAGCTGCAGATGACCTCCTGAATCCAACTGTATCGCCGTCCTCAGGATGGCAATACAGTAGGATACTGCAGCAGGCCCAGGCGATTGCGAAGCTATGACATCATCACGACTGCCTGTGCTGGACATAGGCCTGCCAAGCCAGAAGAAGCCTGTGGCCTACATCACAGATGGAATGGGGCTCTTTTTTTTTTATTATTACTTTTCTTCTATTTGGGGGGCATACTACTGGAGGTAATATAGGTGTTACTTGGGACACAAGAGTGGGCATTTTTAATACTAGAGCACTATAGGGGGCGTTTATGGGGATATTATGTATTATTTTTGTTGGAGGCACCATAGTGTGCATTATTTATACCCTAGACACTATAGGGGGCATTATCATCACTGGGGGCACTATAGAGGCATTATTACTTCTAAGGCACTATTGGGAGCTTTATAACTACTGGGGGCATTTCTGAGGATTTATTTCTACTGGAGACACTGTTGGTGGGTATATTATTACTGGGTCACTATAGGGGGCATTATTACTACTAGTGCCAACATTTTTCTTCAGTATACTACTTGGGAGTAATGGGCAGCACAGCTGGCACAATATGGGGGGTGGCAGCAGGATGACACTTTTGGGATACCACGATGGGGAGTTTGTGTTGAGAAGGTATGGAGAATGATAGAAAAGTGATGAATCTAATATACCTGTGTGGCAAACCCTGTAGTGATGAGACGTGTCTGAAAGAAGTCATAGTGGTCTGGGCTGAATGGAGAAGATGAGGTTAAGAGAATGTCTACCTCAAAGGAGTCATCCCCGGATGTAAGAGGTATGTAGTGCTGTGTTCTGCTTTATGTTTGGTAGCACTGAAAGAGCAGGCAGCATGCTCAGTGCTGTGTGCTGTGGCTTGTCTCACCTCCTCAGCCCCCTCCTCCATACTTTATGCACAGTGGGGGGTATTGCTATTTGGTGGGGACATTACGATTCTAACTGGGCTACAGTGAGGGACATTATTATATTGGGATAAACTAGGGGTCATTAGTATACAGTGGGGGCATTACTATTGTAACAGGTCACATTAATATTTAAAGGACACAAAGGGGGCATTGCTATTGTATGGTGATACAAAGGGTGCACTCCTGCTGTATCGGTGCTCAAACAAGACTTTACTATTTTGTGGGGCACAAACAGGGACATGGAGAGAGTGCTGAAAAAGTTAGGAGTCAAAGATGTCTGCATTACAGTCTGGAGATTTGTGGCTTTTAGAAGTCTTCATGGTGGTCTGGGCTGGATGGTAAAGAAAAGGGAAAGTACATTATTTCAATCTGTGAGGATGTCACTGGATATAACAGTGCTGTATTCACTCATAGCCTGCAGAGCACCTTGTAGAATTGGTATCTTCCACCACTTTTGATCATAGCACACTGGTTTCTATTGAGAGTCAGGATGGTGGTTTTCACTCACTATGTGGTGGTAATTTGTGTTTATGGTCTGGCAGTATGATTTGGCTAGTGTTATTATTGGTCTGAGCAACATGCAGGCGGTGGTGGAAAAAACCCGCTGGTGGCCTGGGTCTAAAATTTGTCCTGGGGCCCGAAGGAGTTATGCCCACACTGCATGTCTTGCGATTCAGCCACATTTACTGGAATAAGGATAAGTTGCAGTATCAGACACAGCTCATAGACAAAAGTGGCGCTGCTTCTGAAAATGAAGCAGATCCTGTTTACTAAAGGTGGGGAACACAGCTAGAGATTTGCCTCTAGGGGGTCATCATCTAATTTTAAGACAGAAGAAAGTAGGCATATATAAACTGTAAAATATATTTATTATACTGCAACTCCTGTGAAGCAAATGAATTTTACAGCAGGCCGAAAAGTGCAGTTTGAGCAGCTGTTCATTTAGAAGACAGCTCGCCCCCTGTTGGTTGCTTTTTAAGACCAGTCCTCAATGAGTAAGTTTGGCATAAGCTCTTGCTTTCTACACCAATCAGCCATAACAGAAAAAAAACGGTTGTGCCGCCAAAAGAGCTCTGACCCATCATCTCTGAAGGTGTCCTGTGGTATCTGGCACTGACGTTAGCAGCAGATCCTGTGAGGTGGGATCTTCATGGACCGGACTTATTTTTCCACCACATCCCACAAATGATCAATCAGATTGAGATCTGGGGAGGTTGGAGGCCATGTCATCACCTTGAACTTTGTCATGTTACTCAGATCATTCCTGAACTATTTTTGTAGTATGGCCATGAGTTATCCTGCTGAAAGAATGCACTGCCATTACGGGGCAGCACTGCCATGAAGGGGGGTACTTGACCTGTACAGTGTTTCACATCAACATGAATGTCAGGACCCAAGGTTTCCCAGCAGAATATTGCCCAACCTCTGCTAGATTGTCTTCTTCCCATAATGCATACTGGTACCATCTCTACCTCAGGTAAGTGACCAGCATCGGACTGGAGTCCCTTGAGCCCACAAGAGGAACTGATTCTGAGGGCCCACCCTTTGTGTATATAGGACCTTAAGGGCCTTGTTTTATTAGAGGTCCATTATTGGCAGACCTTGGGCCCACCAGAGGATCCTCAGGTACTCCGGTGGGCTAACTCTAAGTGACACACGATCCTCACTCCACCCCGGCCAGGATACCTTCTTCGATTGCTCCATGGTCTGGTTCTGGTTCCACATGCCCATTGTAGGCACTTTTGGAAATAGACAGGGTGAACATGGACACTCTGACCGATCTACGGCTACACTGCCCGACACACAAGAACCTGCGATGTCTTGTATGTCCTTCTATCATAGCCAGTGTCAACTTCTTCAGCAATTTGCTCTTCTGTGGGATCTTAACAGACAGACTAGACTTCATCTCCCACAGATATCAGTGAACCTTGGGCGCCCATGATTCTGGCACTGGTTTGCCGGTTGGACCTTGGACCATTTTTTGTAGGAACACCTCACAAGACCTGCCATTCTGAAGATGCTCTGACCCAGTTGTCTACCCATCATCACTTGGCCATTGTCAAGGTCACTCAGATCTTTAGGCTTGCCCATTTTTACCGCTGACTGCCTAATATATCCCACCCCCCTGATGATGTTATGGCTGATGGGTGTCTCTGCTCATGCATTATCAGATGTATGCTCAGTAACCTTCATTCCTAATATTTTTACTTATTAATTAAGGCATTCACAATGAAGCGGCATCTTGAAGGCCATGAATATATGACTATTTCACAGTACGTTGGCTGAGAGGCCTGTGCTGGGGCGTGAGGGAAGGTTACACGGTATGCGTCTCCACCCAATGGCACAGCCTCTGTGCGTAGCGGGAGGGACTGACGGTGGAGAACTCCTGGCCGTGGTAGCGTATGCTCTTCCACAGATGTTCCAGTTTCTTCTTCAGACCATAGACTGTGAATATGTCAATGATTCCTATGAAGTATCTCAGTTCTGGGCCGTCCATCACATGCAGCGGGTTCTTATAGTTAGGAAGCAGGCGGCGGTTTTGGGCTATAGCGTCAGAGATGTTGGATAGCGTGCTGGCCTGCTGTCCGATTTTTTTCAAGGGCACCCGCCTAGCAGAAGTCATGTCAGGGGTGCCACTACACTCAGTCCCATCGTCCTCTTGTTCGGTGGATTCACCTTCTTCCTCTACGGTGCCGGGAACAGAAGCACACTGGGACGTAGTGGGGCTACCGGTCCCATTTACAGACCTGGAAGGCAGAGAAGAATTAGATATCAGATCCAGGTTCAGAAAAAGGGTCTGTGTCGACCCCCTCTAGAAATAGCGCCACCCTTCTCTATAGGCTGGGTCTGGTATTGCAGCTCTTTTACTTTGCAGTACCAAACAAAGTCCATGGGGATGGGTGGCATCAGTGCCTTCTGTCCCACAGTGAGATTTTGTGCTGCATTTTGCGTGTTCATCCGGTAATCGGCGTTGCATTTACACTGCCAGATCATCGCTAATGAGCTTTACTACTAACGCTGGTTAGCGATGTTCGTTTTAATTGTCGGCCCGTGTATAGGGCCCTTAAGATGTGACACGTAGATACATGGGCCTCTTCGCCCGGTAATTGGAAATTCTGTTGCATATGTCGAATGGGGCCATAGGACCATAGGAGTATGCAGTGCAGTGTTTTCTTTTACTATTGAGTCCAATAGGCACCGCCTGCCACTGTATGGCTATATACTGGATACCTCCATACATACAGTCTGACAGGTAGAGGGCAGAGAGAACCAGAGTGACATTCAGGTTTAGGCTGTGTTCACATCTGTATTCTTAGAGTCCAATCCAAGGACCTCATGATAAGTGAGGATTTGTCCGTCGTCACCGGTGTCTATCATGCCCTGTGGCGCAGATGTAAACATAGCCTTAAAGGGGTTTTCCAGTTTGCAACATCATTTAAAATGATCATTTATGGAGGACGCTGTAATTCTGTAATGTATTTATTTTTCCTTTATTGCTCCTGTCTTCTGTTCTGGGGTCACATGACCATGTCCGTGCAGCTCTATCTAATTTCCTGTGATGTCATGTCCACGGGCGGGGAAGTGATAACGGAGTGTCTATGTAACTAGATCAGTGGGGGAGCTATAAACTAGCTGGGCGTTGTTAGAGGCAATGATAGAGGACTGTTTATGTAACTATCTGGGTGGGAGGAGCTATAAACTAGCGGGTCATTATTAGGGGCAGTGATAGGGGAGTGTCTATGTAACCAGCTGGGATGGAAGAGCTATAAACTAGCTGGGTGTTAGGGGCAGTGATAGGGAAGTGTCTATGTAACTAGCTGGGTGGGAGGAGCTATAAACTAGCTGGGTGTTAGGGGCGGTGATAGGGGAGTGTCTATGTAACTAGCTGGTGGGAGGAGCTATAAACTAGCTGAGCGTTGTTAGGGGCAGTGATAGGGGAGTGTCTATGTAACTAGCTGTTGGGAGGAGCTATAAACTAGCTGAGCGTTGTTAGAGGCAGTGATAGGGGAGTGTCTATGTAACTAGCTGGTGGGAGGAGCTATAAACTAGCTGAGCGTTGTTAGGGGCAGTGATAGGGGAGTGTCTATGTAACTAGCTGTTGGGAGGAGCTATAAACTCGCTGAGCATTGTTAGGGGCAGTGATAGGGGAGTGTCTATGTAATAGCTAGTGGGAGGAGCTATAAACTAGCTGGGTGTTAGGGGCAGTGATAGGAGAATGTCTATGTACTAGCTCGGTGGGAGGAGCTATAAACTAGCTGGGCATTGTTAGGGGGCGGTGCTGGAGCATCTTGGGTTTGGTTGGATGCAGCAACAGGAAACGCTATATAGGATGCAAACCAGAAGGATTGGTTTACATGGTTAAAACGGATCAGGAGTGTCAGAGTAAAAAAAAAAAATCATGGGGAAGACGTACATGAGGTAAGCAACTACACAAGCATAGCTGTCGTGTTTAATACCATAGTAGTCCCAGAAAACCCACTTTAAACGTAGCATCCCCTCACCTTTTAGTGCGGACAATTAGGTTGGCTAAAGACCAGCTCTGGTTTTTCTCATCTAGATGTAGGGTCTGATATCCGACGAGAAGACTATAATCCAGAACATTGAGGTCCCGTAAGAAACGAGTGTCCAGCTCTGTCTGACGAAGCAGCCAGGGACGTTGCTGGTCTGAGGGAGAAGGGCACAAATAGGAATGGACATGAAGGCAAGTGACACAACTGGTTCAGAAGAAATATGGAGTAGCTGCCCCTGGCAACCAATTAAGATGCAGCTTTTATTTTCCCTCAAAAACTCAAAAATAAAACATAGTATTTGATTGGTTATCATAGGCAACTACTCCAGTTCTGTTCCGCACCAATTCAAATATACCCCCCCCCCCCATTCTTCTCTCCAGGGGTCCAGATACTTGACATTCAGCTGTCCAACATTGTATATATACAATAGTATGGCTTTTATGGACAGTTTTTAAAGGGGTATCCCCATCTGGGACATTTATGGCATGCTATAAAATGTCTGATAAGTGCTGACTCCACCACTGGTACCTGCTTCTATCTCCAACACTTCAGTGCAAGCAGCATTGCAGTTACCAGCTCTGTCCACTACATAATGGATGGCACTGCGTAGCTTCAGAGCCTAGTTCCAGCGCCAGAGCTACTCCCAAACAGCTGATCATGGGACTGTGGGGTGATGGCCGCTACTTTGATGATAGGCCATCAATATCAAAATTCTGGACACCTTCACTCAGCTACAAAGAGTGGCCCTCTTTCTGGAGGACCTAACACATCTGTGACGGCCCATAGAGTTCAATGGGAATTGTGTAATACTTTGTTTTCCCTGTTGGGGCGCTGCAGGGAAATGATACACTTGCTTCGAGATTCTCATACAGCAGTTACTAGGGACCAGGCAGTGAGACACACTTATCAGAGGTTGGCGGGGGGGCGGGGGGGAGGGGGGGTCCTTTTAATAAACAGCCCTTTTAAGAACAAATAAGTGATATTGAACTCTACAGCATACCCAAACAAATGACATTTCCTTCGAAGTTTAGATCCTTGAAGACCTGCAGGACCCGACTTCCCTCTGGCTCGGGCTCAGTCCAGCGGCTCACCTGACAGCCTTTAATATCGTAGCTGAAAGAAGAGAAGAGCACTTATCAACACTACACAGGTAGGTACTGTAGATCCAGGTTATGAAGCCATCCTCACCGGCCAGTGATCCTCTCATCCGGGAAGAAGACGCTCTGCATGATGATGAAGTATTTCTATAATAGAGGAAAAGAAACCTGGATTAAAGACGAAAGGGGCCTTAGGAACCGGCCATGTATTAGCTGTAGGTGGCCCTGCTGGTGGCATGTATCTACCTTCTTGTCACATTGTGTTAAGGGGTTTTCCATCTTTTTTATACTGATGACCAATCCTCAGGATAGGTCATGAGTATCTGATCGGTGGCAGTTCGACACCCCCGCCGATCACTGTTTGAGAAGGCAGCGTTCAGGTGAATGGGCCTAAATTGCAATATCAAGCACAGCCACTATACAATGGATGGCGCTGTGCTTGGTAAGCAGAGAGATGTCAGCAGCCCTCAACAGAGCACCAGTGCCTTCTCAAAAAGTGGATCGACGGGGGTCCCAGGTGTCGGAACCCCACTGACAACCTATTCTGTCTATAGGTCATCAGTATAAAAAAAGTCGGAAAACCCTTTTAACCACCTAACTGTTCTGCCGGAGTCCAGCTTGGACAGTGTGAAAAGTAGCTAACTGGAGGGAGGAGGGCTGCTTTAGATTGTGATATCTTCTCAATGGGAGTAGCTAGAAACATGCAACTGGTCTTGTCTGAAAGCTGACAGACCAGCCTTTCATACAAGTTAAAGTCCAAGAAACAGGAGAAATCACTGTTAGAAATCGAGTCGGGAATAATCGTGAGTGAAACCTGTTTTTACTTTCATTTTCAGCTGCATTCACAGCATCCTGATTTCTATCAGTGATATCTTTCTCTGTCCTGAACATATTGCTGTCATTTTGATATTGTCTGAAAGCTTGGAACGTCTGCTTTCAACCAAGATCAGTTGCATGTTTCTATCTCCATTCGGGAGATAGCAGCATCTAAAGCAGCCCTCCCCCCTCCAGTTCGCTACTTTTCCCACTGCTGGAGCTCCACTCTGGCAAAAGTTAGGGGGTTAAATAGAAGCGCAGCAATGCGGGGGAACCTACTGAATGTGAAGCCCTGACGTATGCTATCCATAGGCCTATAGCAGTCATGACTGAACATGGCCAAATACACAGCAGCACTCTCCCCTCTGCTAATCCTGCCTATCTAGTCTCCAACAGCACAGACACTGTAATCCCAATCACACTGGGTTCAATTGTATCCACTACATGCTCTGGAGGTAAACAAGAGTGTTCTCATTCACTGGCAGCAAGCAGAGAACCTGTCAACGGTGAGGAATCGAAATACAAAAAGTACAGTGTATTAGGTAATTTTCTTACCTTTTTCTCCTGAGCTCTGGTGATACTGTGCACTCCTACAAAATGAGAGGGGTATAGAAAAATTATATGTATGATATATATATATATATATATATCTTATGTCTAGCATTGTATGAATATTTCTTAGCTATAGGTGAATTGACCATATATTCTGTGCTACTCTTAGGCAAAAGATAAACCTGCTGTAAACAGCAGAGGGCGCCAGAGTACAAGTCTGAGCAACTGACAACACAAATCATGCAGGAAAGTCAGTGTAAGGCCTCATGCACACGACTATGTATTTTGCAGTCCGCAAAACACGGATCTGCAAAAAATACGGATGACGTACGTGTGCATTCTGTATTTGCGGAACAGAACATCTGGCCCCTAATAGAACAGTCCTATCCTTGTCCGTAATAAATTTATTGGAACGGACATACGGAAATGGAATGCATATGGAGTAATTTCCGTTTTTTGCGGCCCCCATTGAAGTGAATGGTTCCGCATACGGTCCGCAAAGAAGAAAAAACGGAACAGACACAGAAACAAAATACGCTTGTGTATGGAGTGCATGGAGAATTCTGAAGACCTGAGGTCTACAGGTAGGTTCAGACAGAGGGTTTGAATAGAGCTAAAAGTCGAGCAGGCTTTGCCAGGGATTCGTGTAGTAACTGCAACAAGAATTTTAGGATGCGGCTTCACCTGAATGCAGTAATAGAATATCCCGAGGAATAACTTGAAGCTTCTGGGCTGTATTGCAAAATCCGTAACAGGGCCCTCAACTATCAAATGTCATTCATAATACTGGGGTCTTCTTTGGGCCCCCCCAGATGCAGGAACTCAAGGCAAAACAGTCCCTATGAAGTCAATGTTTTCATCTGATTCTAACTTTTTTGCAGAAAATTAGTCCCCGGATCATCTGGTCTGACCTTTAACCATTGAGGCCACTGATTGGCTGCAGAAGTCACATGCCAGAGACCAGCAAGGGGCCACCAGAGCATATTTTAAAGGGGTTGTCAAATGAAAAATATTCTACATTTTTCAACCCATCCCCTGGATCTGAATACTTTTGTAATTGCATGTAATTAAAAACGTATTCAATAAAAATCTATCTGTATAGCGCCATCTGTTGTTTGCTCTTTTCCTTATTTCCCTGTCCTCCTCGCTGAGGTGGTCGCACATGCTCAGTTGCATCCTTCAACTACCTCCAGTAAGAAGCTGTGACAGTTACAGGGAGAACGCCCCCAAGAAAGGACCCATCCTCTGAGATTCCAGCTTCAGAAATACTGCCACTCTAGGCCCAAAAGCCAATAATCATTTCTTTTTACAGGGATATTTTACGAGGCATATGTCTGCAGACAGAATATCACACACCTTATATACCTGCAGTGTCCCACATATATAGTGTGAAAGGGACACAGCAAACTGTCTATAACTGTGTATTTATAATAGCCATGTCACTGTAATTATTATCTTGTCATTATTTGCTGCAAGGAAAACCTATCTAGGCTGAGTACACCATTACACCATTCCAACACTAGGTGGTGCTGTTTCCTTATATATATATATAACCATGTAACCGGTTAAGTCCAGGAAGTCTAGTCTAGTCCAGAGAGAGAGTCAGAGAGACATCTCAAGTCAAGTGCAGGAGGGAGAAAACTGGAGTTGTTATCCAACCTGAGGCTGCCAATTTATCTGACCCTGGCCAAGTCAGGTTGCCCTTGGCACTCACCATACCAAGCCACTAGGAACCCAGCTGTAAATGGATAGAAGGAAGACCAGCTTAGGTAATAGCTGAATTTATGCTTTATGGACTTTAGCTGGCACCTGTGTGTTGAAGATTTAGTTTCAGGCATCAGCACACGATTGAAAGACTAAGTACACACAGTTGTATTTATGCCCACTTTGTGCCCTCCGGGAAGAGTGGACTGATTTCTGCATATTTAAGGCACCCATGAAACACTGGTTCAGAAGTATTAATGCCTGCCCTGTGGGGTTGCTCACATGAAAGATTGAAACTACATTGTACTATCCTAAGCTAGGCCTAGATCAGGTGGATCATTATCATCACAAGTGGATTATAATACGTGAATTACTCTCAACATAAGATCAATATTATCGCTCTACCTACATCAACCAGTAACCAGCCTAAGGAGGATTTTTCCTGCAGCATTCTCATTCTATATCAAGTGGATTATTTATAACCTGTATGAGACTCTTTGCAAGACAAAGAGTAAAAAGTTATTGTTTTCACACAAGCTGCTTCCTCCTCTTTATTACTACTACTAAGGGTGTGTCTACCTTAAAACACTGGCATCACGACAAACCAGGACCCAGCCGACTGACACTGCCAAAACTACCATCAAGGGCACCTCGTCTCACCATCTGGCGGAGTCCTGCGTACAGAGTGTGTCCAGGGAAGTTGTGTCCACCCTCTACGCAACTGCAACGCCGGTCCAGGGACGCTACTGAAAACCGCAAGTAAACCATCGGCAACACCCACACTGTGACATATTCCTGACGCTCACGTGTTTCCCCCTGCAGAACCGGCTCACTGCATACCCACCAAGCCCGCTCAGCACACATGACTTCCTTCACGAGCTCCTAATAATGGGACTGGACTGTACATGCTTTTATAGCTGCAAGTATCCATACCATAGGACATGATGATGACACTACATGTACTCCACTTGTGTAATGGGGGTTTCACAGGGCTCCCCAGCAAGTATCTGCTCATCTGTCATCATAGCAACCCATTCCTTAAGATGAAGGACACACATCGTAAACCCAGCGGCGCTCACCCAGTATCTTCACCAGCAGGGAGTGTGGATAGGACTGGAAGTGCTGGATGTACTTGCGCAGGATGCGCAGAAGGAAGTGAACCTCTCTCTTACTCTGCGTCTTCAGGAAAAGCCGCTTGTCATTTCTGCAAAACAAGCTGCATATAATATCCGTAGGATCTTTCATGGGTTATCCAGGTATGGCGGACATTTCCTATAGGACAGCGGTCTCCAGCCTCGGCAGGACTACAACTCCCAGCATACCCTGACAGCACCTGGAAGTTGTAGTTCTGAGGTGTCACAGGTTGGAGGCCACTGACATATGTACGACCTAATGCTAAGCTAGCCGCAACCAGACGAGCAGAGATTTGAGGGAGGAAATTTCCCCTCTGTGCAGTATGTTAAAGGAACTCCCTATTAAAGGGGTTGTCTCATCTTGGACATTGGGGGCATATCGCTAGAAGGTCCTACCTCTGGGACCTGCATCTATCCTTAGAACGGAGCCTGCAAAGTGATGGAGGACACGCCCCTCCATTCATCCCTATGGGGGTGCACTTCGCTATTTTCGTTAGCCCCATAGAAGTGAATGGAGAAGTGGTCACGCTTGCGCGGTACGCTTCCCATTCATTTCAATGAGACTTCCGAAAATAGCCGAGCGCACACCCATAGGAATTAATGTAAGGCGGCAGCACATGCTAGGTGCACCCTCCGTTCTAAGGAGAGATGGGACCTGCACCTATCAGACATTGGGGGCATATCCTAGCGATATGCCCCTAATGTCAAAGATGAGACAACCCCTTTAAGCACCCTATGACAGTGGGGTAGGATATTCTTGGTTTGCAAATCATCTATGAGCTGTAATAAGTGGACGATCATGGCAGCAAGTGTCTCATTTTCCTGCAGTGCCACCACAGGAGAAACTAAGTACTGCACAGTTCTCATTGAAATCAATGAGCTGTCTGTGTCATGCATGGACAAGCCAGGTCCTCCAGAGCAAGAGGTGCTCTTTGGAGCTGATCTGCGCACTCCAGCTGTTGTGAAACTACAACTCTCAGCAAGCCCCATCCACCTCTATGGAAGCGCGCATGCTAGGGGTTGTAGTTTTATAACAGTTGGACTGGCGACAGTTGCTGAGCCCTGGGGTAGACTAATACTTTACCCCCCATAGTCTATTAAAGGGGTTATTCCCTATCCAGTGTATGACGGCTAGATCAGTGGGGGGTCCGATTGCTGGGACTCTCGCTGAACGAGAGAACGGGGCCCCCATTTGAATACAGGGCTTGTCCAGCATGTGCACTGTACTCCATTAACTGTTTATGTCACTGCTGTAGATTGCTCTACTTACTATCTCCATAGACAGTGGATGGAGCAGCAGTGTATATGCTCGACCACCACCTTATTCCAATAGTGGACGCAGGGCCCCTGTGCTCACTGATCGAGTAGATGACTTGTTATCAGCAGAATATCCCTTTAACTGAATCCTCTAATAGGATATTTGAATGTCGGTTTTGTACTCCAGACAACCCCTTTAAGCCCCAGCGAGGTCATTTAACTCATTATACTCACGTCAGGAAGAAGTCCGCTTTGCTCTTTGAGTTGCTAATGAACTGTAGGTACAGGCCACAGGAAGACAGAGATCTCTGGTAGCTTTCCTCAGATACGCCCAGAGACTGGCGAAAATGTCTGAACACCGGCCCTGCGTATGTTCTCATGACATAGCCCTGCGAGACACATAACACCGTAAAAAATTTTTAACATTTTCAAAGGGTTCAACCCTTTGAAAAATTATGATTTTTTGTTAAAAAGGTCCCTTGAAACCCCAGCAATCAGCCGTGAATGGTTACAGAACCCTGCAGCAAGTGTTTACATCTCCCTGCAGCTCCCCCACAGGTAAAACCGAGCATAACACAAGTCGGGTCCTCCAAAGCGAGAGTGGCTCTTTGTAGCATGGTTTCCAAATCAAGTACCATGGCGTAAAGGCTAATGACTTACCTCATGGCCCTGTGTGAGTTTAGCGCTGTAATCCTCATCCGTAAGAATCGGCTGCTGAAAAAAAAAAGAAAAGAAAATTCTTTCTAAATGAATGTCCGCAAACCATCGTATAATATCAAAAGATGGATAATAACCATTCAGAGCTGGATTATTGCTTTCTGGATTAACGATCGGCGAATTTTTTAAGGCAAATTATTTAGACAACAGACGTTACAGAGCTCTTTGGCGCAGATATAGTTTTTTATGATCTCTGATATATTGACTATTGCGCCAGCAGAAACCAGGGACTGTGCGGCCACTGTTCCATAGGAATCCATGGAGAGGACACGTGTGGCCATGTCTACTCACTGCCGGATTACATATACTATGGGGCCTGGGCTTCGCACGACAAACGGTCATATCGCTATTTATTGCTGCAAAACTGTGGCAAACGCTCCTTTTTTTTTGCATTGCGCCACAATTTTGCAGTAGTGGCGGCAGAAAAAGTGACCCGCCACTCTTCCTTGCATGCCCCCCACCGTTGTAGGGAACTTATAGGACATGCTTATGCAGGGTAGTGAGAGAATTGGTGGAGGGAGTGGCCACGGGTGCCGCGAGGCATGGAGGCCACAGCGGCTGCTTTATGTAGCGCTGCTGCCATAAGTGTGATGGGCAGTTTGGGCCATGGGCCCCCTGGGTGCCTCAGCTGCCTAAACCATCCATAGGGTAATGGGAATTTTAGATCCCCAGTTCTAAGGCTGGACCCCCCACCCCAATCAAATATGGATGACAACATAGGGGGTCATTCATCAAGGGATTTGTGACTTTTTTGACAACTAAAATCCCCTTTTTGACCCTTGTCTTTCCGACGGGTGGAATGGGGGCGTGCCGTAGGCCATGCCCGCAAATTTCCTACCATTTGCGTCTGAAAAGAGTACTCCATCATAAATTAACCGAATCTTACGGCAGCACAGGGTGTAAAAAGACCGGTCTTAGTAAATGACCCCCATCGAGTTAAATACCCTTTGGGCCAATTCACATTGTGCAGATCTGTTGCAAAAATTCCCGCGACCAAATATCCATTCCATGCCTGTGACTGGGAATGTTCCTGCAGCATGCGGATGGTACTTTCTGCACCAAATCTTCCCGTGGCTGAATTGAACCCCTTCATGGACAGACGCCCAGCGACAGCGTGGCTCACCGTGGCTTCGCTCTGGATGGTGTCCTGAACGGCATCTTTCAGTCCTTCCTTCAGGTCACAGGTCAAGGGGTAAAAATCGTGATCCTTATCGATTTCGAAAAGACCAAGAAGTTTCCAACGTTGGCGGAGCTTCCAGAAGAGTCTGCGCCTCCTTGAGCTTCCTCGAGACTCTCCCTAAAAATGAGAAATTAGGATGAAAATCATTGCAGCGCCAGGGAAATATAGTCGAATGACCATGTTAGAGATCTGAACAGTGGCAGAGGAACAAGGGGGGGGGGGAGAATGGTACACAACCACGGGGCTCTCCATGAAAGGGTTAATGAGGCGGCCGGGAAGATACAATGGAGCCAGGCTCAGTCCTGCACTGTCAGAGCATTTGCAAGGGGGTGTGATCAGGCCATGTGAGCTGTAACCAGCCCTTTACATTTACAGATTGATATCGCATCACCACTGGTGTAGCATATTTTATATATATATATATATATATATATATATATATAATTTATTTTGTTATTTGTTTTTTATTTTACATTTTTGGAATATACTTCATTAGGGAGAGTTGTTTCTTTGTACTAAAAGGGTGCAAAGAGTCTTCTTCTGACAGCGTTGCTGAGGAGAGTCTGTTCTGAGGCTTCTGAATGAGCGCTGAAGACCCCTGTGTGTAACATGCACCCTGCCAGTACCCCAACCCCCGGACTATGCACACGTGCCCTAACCATTGCCCCTGCCTATCTGATGTGTTACACACAGGTGTCTTCAGTGCTTAGTACAACACTGAAGACTGAGGACAGACTCTCCTCAGCAACGCTCAGATTTTTGCAAAGAAGACTCTTTACCCCCTGTTTTCTAGTTCAAAGAAACATCTTTCCCTAATAACGTATGATTCAAAAATGTTTAACATCCCTGTCCCTGGGTGCAATTTAAAGTGAATTTCCATCCTTTGAAGATGACATAGCTAAGTAGGTTAGACATTCTCCCCTGTCTAATGTCTTTACATATCTTTCTAGTGGTGATAAAGATTAGATAGATAGATAGATAGATAGATAGATAGATAGATAGATAGATAGATAGATAGATAGATAGATAGATATGAGATTAGATTGATAGCTAGATAGATAGATTGATATGATATAGATAAATAGATATGTGACAGATAAATAGTAATTAGATATAAGAGACAGATATGGGAGCCATAGATATGAGAGAGAGAGAGATGAGATTGATATGAGAGAGATGGATATATCTATCGTGCCCATATCCCTCTAATATCTGTCACTCCCATTTTTCTCATGAAAGAGATATAGGAGAGAGATAAGAGATTAGATAGATAGATAGATAGATAGATAGATATGGGATAGATAGATAGATAGATAGATAGATAGATAGATAGATAGATAGATAGATAGAGGTAAGTCATGCCAGTCGCTACCCTGTGTCTCAGATGGGGCACAGAGAAGAATTGCTCACCCTGTTAATCATGGCACTGTGGACTGAGTCACGTCTTCCTTCCCTCTCCATTCTGAGACGCCTTCACCCCCCACGTGTCCTCATGTCACACGAAGTCACAGCGAGTTTCCTTGGCTGCGTCTTGTCCTCAGCACCTGCTCCTCGTCCTCTCACACTTCCATATTCTCTCACGCTCGGCCGCTCCTTCTGATTTCACTCATCCCGATGATCCCCTGTCCTGTATTTCCTTCTACATATCTTCCCGGCTGCTCCTCCACGTCCACCCCGTCGTGTCCTGTCACGCGCCCCCTGTCCTGTCACGCTCCCCCCTCACTTCTGCTCACTCTTCTAAACTGACCGCACTGCACCCTCGACCAGGCCTGTTCCACATAGTCCAGGAAGAGGGTGCCTGGTACTAAGCACCCTCCAGTGACAGGACATAACCCCCCTCCCCTATAAAGCTGGCTGGGAGAGTATGGTGCTCCAGGAGCTCTGCAGATATCAATGACGCCTACCCCTCCCCACACCCCATAGCATAGTCTGATCCAGTCCAATCACCGCACACAGGCGATGCCATTGACAATTTGAAGGCAGCAAATAGCATGCTGGAAAAGTCAGCACACAATGATAACCCTGCATCAGCCGGCACCATAGAAAAGGGGCAGTCTGTTCTCCAGGGGAACGTCGCTGCAAATTTAGAGCCCTGACAGTGTGGTGGAGGAGGCCACGTTCAGGGCTGAGGTGGTCCCTGAGCTCTGGCTGCATGACCGAGGCGTGAGGCATCTGAAAAATGGGGCTTTGCATACACAGGAAAATTCCTTTGGCTGGGGCTACACGACGACATGTGTCACACGACGTGAAAGTTACACCGCGTTGCATCTAATTATCGTCAATGGGGTTGCGGGGCGACACAACATTGCAAAAAAAGCCAACGCTTTGCTAGCACAGACCTCAATGCAAGTCGTGTGCAACATGCAACTTACCTGCGACTTGGCTAACCAAATCGCAAGATAGTTACGCGACTTTTCTAAAACACGTCGTGGTGTAGTCCTAGCCTTAAAGGGGTTGTCTCACATCAGTAAGTGGCATGTATCATGTAGAGAAAGTTAATACAAGGCACTTACTAATGTATTGTGATTGTCCATATTGCCTCCTTTGCTGGCTGGATTAATTTTTCCATCACATTATACACTGCTTGTTTCCATGGTTACGACCACCCTGCAATCCATCAGTGGTGGTCGTGCTTGCACACTATAGAAAAAAAGTGTCAGCGTCTCTGGTGGCCAGGACCATGGTAGCGCACATAGGCTGCTGCTTTTTCCTTTACTGTGCAAACACGACCACCACTGCTGGATTCGAGGTGGTCATAACCATGGAAACAAGCAGTGTATAATGTGATGGAAAAATTAATCCAGCCAGCAAAGGAGGCAATATGGACAATCACAATACATTAGTAAGTGCTTTGTATTAACTTTCTCTACCTGATAAATGCCACTTACTAAAGTGAGATACCCCATTTAAAGGGGTTGTGCAAGAATGGGGGGATTTTGGCAACCCTCTGCTTACTTTGCCGGACCTGTAAAGGAGAACTTACTGACCTGCTTCCAGCATGCAATGCTCCTCTGGGCTCCGTCGCTGTAGATATCCGATTTGACATCGCCGCAGCCAATCACTGGCCATGTTGGAGACCGGATCCCCTTCATGTCATGAAAAACGGTCACATGACGCTAAGGGATCCGGCCTCTGCCATGGCCAGTTTTGGCTGTGGCGATGTCAAACCGGATGTTTACGTCGGTGGAGCCCAGACTGGCCCATCGCAGACTGGGAGAAGGAGCGGGGAAGCGGGTAAGTAAACTTCCGTTTAGGCTAAGGCGACATATAGGGTACAACTGCACTGCAACATTCATGTTGCAGTAATGTCAGGCTAGTATATGGCGTCGCGTTGCGACATGCTGCGAGACGAAAGTCGCACAAAAATCCATCTTAGTTTTTTTTTTTTTTGCGCCTGCTGTGTCGCAGTCGCAGCATGTCACATGTCAAATAGTCGCGCAACAAATGTCGTTGTGTGGCTCTAGCCTTACAGGTTCGGCCAAGTTTGTGTGTGTGTGGGGGCATTGCATAACCCCTTTAATCCAGAAACAATGAAGCATGATAGATGTCGGGCTATCAGACAGCTGTATAAAAGGGCAGAGGGCCTAAATAGTTGAATTAAAACAATTGGCTAATGTACAGGTGGTGCCACACAAAATTTTTATTTTAAAAATGCATAAAAAAACGAATTTGGTCATTTTTTTGCCATTTTTAGTGCCACTATTTAGTCAGCACATGCATCTTTCTACAGGAATATTATTTTTCCTTCCCCTCTACAGAAAAAAAATAAAAAATGAATTGTAAAGTATTTAAAAAAAATGTAAAAATGTGATTAGTAAAAACGTATATTTTTTTCAAATTGGACAAAATAAATAAATAAATAAATGGATGTCGACAGGACGAGAAAATGTCAGAAATGGAAAGGGCCCCCCGCCATTTTTCTTTTTTTTTTAGATAATGTTTTTTTCTTAAATGCAGCATGCTCAAGTGCCCCCCCCCCCCCCCCCACCGGACACCTGGAGCATGCTGCATTTAAGAAAAAAAACATTATCTAAAAAAAAAAGAAAATGCAACACAAGTGAATAAAAACACCACTAAGGGTCCGTCCACATGACCGTAAGGCCCCATTCACACGTCCGTTTAAAACATCCACAATCTATCCGCATCCGTTCCGCAATTGCGGACGGTTTTTGCGGATCCATTCATTTCAATGGGTCCTGATAATCTGGGGACATTGCACCGTATGTTGTCCGCATCCGTTAATCTGTTCCGTTCCGTTTTGCGGATCCGCAAACAGAAATCCTCCTGTCCTACTTTTCTCCCGAATTGCGGTCCGTAGCACAATGAAAGTCTATGGATCCGCAAAAAATGCGGAAGACATGCGGAAAGGCATCCGCATGTCATCCGTATTTGTGGATTCCGTTCCAGGAGGGGTGAAAAAAAAAAGATGTTATTCATCCTTCCGTTTTTTGCGGATCCGCAAAAAACGGATGACATATGGATACATCCTTTCCGTTTTTTACAACGGATCCACAAAAAACTGACTGTTTTCCAGGATGTGCACACATACGGACGTGTGAATGAAGCCTAATTCTGGGTCTGCATCCGTAGTTCGGTTGCCCCGCAAAAGACATAGAGCGTGTCCTATTCTTATATTATAAAGATATAGCGGCTCTCCACCTATTAAGGATGGATCAAGAGGTGCTTGATTACCGGTACACCTGGACCGTACACAGAAATACAAAATGTAGAAGTTTAGCTTAATCAGCACACTCACAGTTGGGTGTTAGCATGGAAAAAAGATTTATTAAAGTAGGAATACTATCTCATAGGTAGTTAATTAAAAATGGGAGACTAAAAATAACAATATATACGATCAAAAGATATAAAAACCAAAAATGAAAACCAAAAATGAAATAAAATAGAATAGAAGTAAAAATGAAAATTAAAAATAGGGTATATCGATGTTTAGTAATCCGAAGCAGTGATACCCATGAATGTTAAATAGTCGCCAGTAGATGGCAGTATAGGCTAAGGGATGGAAGCCTGTAATAATAAATGAAACGGATTGTATCAGTTCTATAGTAAATTGGTCATTGGGCAGTAATGGAAACAAAATACATAGAAAAATAAGTAGAAAAATAAATGTGTCCAATATAAAAAGAATAAGAAAAGCAGAAGTGTCCAATTGATAACTGTGCTGTTGAATCCTTACAGGCAGGTTTTTCCCATGTGTGTTTGGTATATAAGTCTTAATCAAACATCCATGTATATTCATGCTTATATTTATAGTCATGAGCATTCATTAAAATGTTGTGTCGCTATAATAAGGACACTGATTGTTCATATATGAATGGGTACGTTACCCTCCCTTCATGGGTGATCCTCCTGTATGGCCGATGATGATGCCGTACGTACCGCTGCTGCCGCTGACTCCTTCTGTTTTAAAATTCGCGCGTGAGGTTCGCGCCTTTTTGATTGGCGTTTCCCACGTGGCGTCCCACGCTGGAATGCTAAAATGGATTGCACGGGAGCGCGGACAAATGTTCCAGTATTAGCTGGCTTGATTCACTGATATATTCAGTAAATATCACTCAGGCCTGAGGTCATTTGACTGTTATAGAATACTATATGGGTCTTCCAGTTGCCACTCTATCACCATACGCGTTTCGGGGTGCTCCCCTTCCTCAGTGGTGTGGCGTTTAGGGAAGAATCCTGTTCTTTTGTAATCCATAAATTAGTTTTGGAGCCGGTGTTGTTCTTAATTGGTGATTGGCCATTAGTAAATGGCTATTAACCCTTTAGTTGAGAGAATGAATGTCTGAATGTTGTGATATCGATTCTATATGTGGGCAAACACGTTATGCCTATATCAACCGTATAAAAATAGTATAAAAATATGAAAAATATAAGAAAAATATATAAAGAAATATAATAAAATGTAAAATATAAAATATAAAAATACAGAAAAGATGGAAATATATATGGTGGAAATAATATATATAATATATGATATATAATATAATAATAATAATAAATGGTAGATGATGGATGATGAAAATAGTCCAAGATGGATGGAACAAACATGATGGGCATAAGTAGATGTATATATTATATATAGAAAGTATAGATGAACGATCTTTGGTAATCTGTAAGCTAGGAGAGAGGTGAATTAGGTACCATTGTGCCTTATTTTTGGTTATCTGTCTTATCCCCCTATATATCTTTAGGTACACTAATGTAAGTCTCGGAGAAAGCCAGTGGTGCATCAATGGAGATATTACGTCTTAAATGTTATTTTTTCTTCTTTTTTCAAAGACAATATTTTATCTGAGAGGATTGATTAGAGGTAAGTGTACAAATGTATATTGATGATTAGTACATGTATATATGTAGATTTGTAATACTTAATTTCCAATGTTTTATTTGTTATACCTTATTTATTAAATAATTAGATAATTAGATAATTGTTAAATTGATTTATCTTGTATTGAGTTGATTCTTTTTGTGTTGTTAATTATTCTAGGTGATTGACTGATGTTTGACTGATGTTTGAGACTGGGGGCCACATCAGGAGGGGGATCAGGGTGCTGGTTATTATACAGCCTGACACTGATCCCTGTCCCGGCATGGCACCCAGTCAAGGTCGACGATTTCAAATGAATCCAAAGATTTCCAATTCAGCATTTAAGCCATCTGGAGTCATAGAATTGAAATCAAAAATACGTCTAGACTCCAATCTCGACATTTGTGCGATGTGGTTGCCACCCCTCCAAGATTTGGGGACTCTTTCAATTGCTACATAGGTAAGTGAAGTGGGATCTTTGTTATGTACTTCCTTGAAATGTTTGGACACTGTATGTTGTTCATAGCCCTTCTTTATGTTGGATATATGTTCTGCAATGCGCTTTTTGAATGTCCGTTTGGTCCTGCCCACGTATTGTTTCCTACATGGGCAATTTAATACATAGATAACATCAGTAGAGTTGCAGGTCAAGCACTCTCCAATCTTATGTATGTATGTGTTAGTGGTGGACCTGACTTCTATTGTTTTTTTGGGGAATTTGGTGATTCTACAGTTGCTGCATTGACCGCATCTGTAGAATCCCTTTAATTTTAACCAGTTACTGTGTTCATCGTCCGATTTATGTTTCTTTACCGTAGGGGCTATTTTTAAGCCTAGGTTGGGTGCTTTTGTGTAGGTGAAGGTGGGGTGATCTGGTATCATTGGTCCTATTGTTTTATCTTTTTTTAAAAAATGCCAATGTTTTTTTACAATAGTTTCTATTTTTTTGTGTTGTTGATAAAATGGTAGGATGAGTCTAATTGTTTCTCCCTCCATCTCAGCATTTGTTTTAATTGTTGTATCGAAGAAGGTCTCTCTGTTCATCTTTTTTACCTTTTCGAATGAAGATTCTATTATGTCATTGGGGTATTGTTTTTGAATGAACTGTGATTTTAATGTTACCTATTCTTAGCTGCAATCACGGACAAGAAGAGGCATTTTGTATATAGCGCTAGCAAAATGTAGAATGCGCAAAGCCGGTATCTGTGTTTTGCGGACAGCAAAACACGGCACGGTTGTGTGAATGTAGCCTAAAATATATTGAAGACTGCCATGTTTGGACTAGGTTAAATAATCCTCCAACGTTTGGAGGTGGCGTTATTTTGCTGCAAAAAAAAAAGTGCCGCCAAAAAACACAAAAGTCCTACAAATCATCACTAAAAACCCAAGTATAAAGCCATCCTAACTTGGGTCCTCTGCACAGTTGTTTTTACGTCAGATCAGAAACCATTCCGGATTATGAGATTTTTTTTTTAGATTATGGGATGTTAGCCGGAAAGTAATTTCGCTCAGTCTTACCTTATTTTCTTCCTCTGGAGGGAGAAAGCGCTTGTGGTCTGGATACATGGCTACTCCCTCTGTGCGCTATGCAGGTGGCGGGGTCAGCTCTGCTGTTTGGTCACTAATTACTAACACATAATTAACAAAGGAAACCTAGCAACAGCTTTGTCAGAGAGGAAAGACAACATGAAGTCCTCTTCACCTAACAGGTAAATCTGCCCCAGCACCGCTCCATGGCGACACATGGAGAGATAGCGGGACACGCTCATAAAACCAATGTACATAGAAAGTCAACCAAGAAGTCAACAAAAATGTATTCTTCATGGAATATACCTATGGTTTAAGAATATCCTAGGGCAGTGATGCTCAACCTGAGACCCTCCAGCTGTTGCTAAACTACAACTGCCCGGACAGCCTACAGCAGGGCATGGTGGGAGTTGTAGTTTTACAACAGCTGGAGAGCCACAGGTTAAGCATCCCTGTATTAGGGTATGTGTCTGATCACCAGGGGCTGGACCCCTGAAGCCTCCAGTGATCATGAGTCCTGGACTCCCCATGTGAACGGAGTGGTGGGGCACATGCGTCATCACCTCTCCATTCCCTCTTATGGGACAGTCAGAGATAATAAAGCGGTCCTCAACAGTCCCATAGAAGATGAGACGTGCACCACCACCACTCCATTAACTTGAGGAATCGGGGACCTCAATTCTTGTGATCCCTGTATGTCCAAGCAGTTGGACCCATGGGCGTAACTACCATAGCTATGGGGCCCAGGGCAAGAGGGGGCCCAGTCTTAGTTGGGATCATCTCCTCTTCTACTGGAGGTGAAAATTTGGTCAGGACTCTACCCTCTAAAGAAACAACTTTTAGTAAATGAGGCAGTGGAAAAATGGCCCAAGAGTCATTGAAAAGGGTTTAGGCAGAAACCCTTCTGTCCTGTGTGTGTGTGGGGGGGGGGCCTGGTCTGATCCTTGCTATGGGGCCTTTATTTCTCTATGTACGCCACTGGATGGACACCCAGCATTCAGACACTTATCCCTTAATCTAAGTGTTCTTTCTGGGAAACCCCCTTTAAAAGGATGGGGTCCATCATTCGGCTCCACCATTAGAGTGGAGTTTGGTTACAAATAGCATCGATCTCTGGAGGACCCAGTGTGTCCATGCCTATCGATTTCTATGGGCACCATGCAATACTTCATTTGCCCTGTGGGGCCACTTCAGGGAAATTGAACACTTGTTGTCAGGTTCCATAGATCACAGCTGATTGCTGGATGTCCCAACAGGAGAATATACTGTTATCAGCTTATTTCTGGAGGACCTCCTAACTGTTGAACTTGGACAACCACTTTAATATCATTAATAGCTGCCCATTTGTTCCAGGATGTATGTCTACCCTTGGTTAGAAAGCGGGAACTTCTAGAACAGAGTAGATACAGACTAACCAACAGGACCACAACCTTCGGTTCTGGGGTTCCCACTACACCCACCCACCCATATCCATTTGTCTTGGTCTTCTGGACCAGAGGTGAGTAGCCTGGTCAGGCATGTATGTATGAGTGTGTTGGAAACCCAGCAAACATGGAGAGAACATGCAGACTTCATGAAGATGTTAAGGAACGTAAAAAGGTTGTCACAATTCATTTTGTAGAACGGTTCCCCAACTATAAGCTGATTGTAAGGTTCCATGCTGCAGGGCCCCAGCGATCAGCCAGTAACAAGTGTTCAAGTCTCCTTCAGTGCCCCCACTGGTGAAGTGAAGCATTACACAGCTTCAAGTAAAACCAATGAGAAATTTATGTAATTCACAGACGTCCCAGGTCCTCCAAAACAAGAGACGTTCTTTGCACTCCCTCTCCACTCCTGATCAAGGGACGTCCCTCTATTAATAAGGGCGTCGCCATTGCTCTTGTTGCACCCAAGCTCCACTCCTTTCTTTAGTCAGCCCCTCCCTGGCTGCTTTGCCATAGCCAGGCCTGGTCAATCAAAGCAGCCAAGGAGGGGCTGGCCACAGAAAGGAGCAGGGCTTTGGTGCACCAAGAGCAACGGTGATGCCCTCATTGCACCAAAGGCCTAATTTGCATATTAAGAAAAAGTATCACAACCTGGGAACAGAGTCTCCTGTTTAGGCAAGAACCATACTTATATAACAGGAATGCCCAACCTGCGGACCCCCAGCTGTTGCAAAAGTACAGCTTCCAACATGCCTGGACAGCCTATAGCTATTAGGTCATGCTGGGAGTTGTAGTTTTGCAGCAGCTGGAGGGCCCCAGGTTGGACATCCTTGTTATATAAGGTGCTCAGCATTCCACCTTTAAACCAAAATGAAACAGTGAACCGATTTTTGAAATTTTTCCTTGGCGTCCGTTTTCATACATCTCCTATACAAAAACACCTCCAGTTTGTATGGGTCACCGAAGCAGATGACCATCACCTTTTAGGACTGTTTTTGGCTTTGATTGATGTAGTCACCTCTGGGGAAAGTTGCGGCCATACATACACATAGTACACACTCACATACGACAGAGGGGTGGATGCGGACCCCCTATTCATATGACCTATAGGGCGTCACGTAAAAAGGAAAGGTTTGGAGAGAGTTAAAACCTTGTACTGTCAGTGCATTTTCTACATTAGAGGTCCCCGAGAGGCCACGCCGCAGCTCTAATGCGGATGTAATGCAGTAACCAAGAGGTTATGTCCAATTCCCGGAACAGCCAGATACAAAAAACATCTAAATGGACCACTAGGAACCGTACTTACGGACACTCGGCTTCCCGTCTGGGATCTGATCTTGTTAATGATCTCCATTTGTAAAGCTGGGGTTGACAGCGATCATTCTAGAAGCTGGGAGATATAGAAATTTTATGGTTCCTCAAGATCCGTCACATGGAAAGAAGAGCGACTCAAGGAAAACACTAGAAGAATAAAATCAGACGTGTCCTCATCTTGAGGTTAGGAGTGGATAGGTTAGAAATCACTGGGTGGTCATTGTCAGCCATGAAGGTCATGGTTGGCCCATCCGATGAAGCCAGGTTGGTCAAGCGAAGCTGGTTTAGCAAGGGTTACATAAGCCAGAAAGAGGATCAAATGTCAGAATTGGTGGAGCACCAGTGATAGGAACCTTGCAGAAGATCCATGTGAAGATGATCTGAGGTGGAGAGGGTGGGGCTGCAGGTAAAAGGAGACCCAGGTGAAAGGCAGAAATCAGCATGGAGGTTCCTGCCCGAGTCAGGTTGCCAAGTGACAGTTCAGCTTTGTTGTGGTTCCCCTGTGTCTGACGAGGTGTGACGGCTCCACCAGCATCGTCTCATACAGAAAGCAAATGGTGCGAGGTCCCTGTATACCGGCTCATATATTGCTCCCATCATCAGGCAGCTCAGTGGTGAAGACCGCCGTCATCCACTGCTTTCAATAAAGGGTAAAAATCTGCAAGGAAGCTACACGATCATGTTGATTTCATGCATAGACGAGCAATATGTTCAACTCCAAGAGGGTTGATGCCATCACAGCCCCCTCTATCACATTCCAGCTGGTCGTTCGGCCGGTCCAGCTCCGTTGACCACCCATGGTATTCATAGAATGATGTGTCTCCTTTAGGCCTCTTTCACACGAGCGTCACGGATTCAGTCCGGATGTGTTCAGGGTGCGTTGCGGAAAATCCGCACGCATCCACACCAATCCTCACGCAATCACAGTCAGTTTTGCCTGCGATTGCGTAGGTTCGTTCATTTTTTTCCGCGCGGGTGCGATGCGTTTTTCACGCGCGTGATAAAAAACTGAATGTTTACAAACAACATCTCTTAGCAACCATCAGTGAATCACTTGCGTGCGAATGCAATGTGTGATTCACGCAGACCCATTCACTTCAATGGGGCCAGGGCTGCGTGACAAACGCAGAATATAGAACATGCTGCGATTTTCACGCTAAGGCGAACTGATGCGTGAAAAACATCGCTCATGTGAAAAGACCCATTGAAATGAATGAGTCAGGATTCAGTGCCGGTGCAATGCGTTCACATCACGCATTGCACCCGCGCGGAAATCTCGCTCGTGTGAAAGGGGCCTTAGAGGCCATTTCAGAGGCAGCATTATATAGCGGTTGTTCAAACAATTGTTTTGTTTGTCCACGAAAGCAAGAAATGCTTTGTCTCGTCTACTTAAAGGGCATCTGTCAGCAGTTTTGTATCTATGACACTGGCTGACCTGTTACATGCGCGCTTGGTAGCTGAAGACATCTGTGTTGGTCCCATGTCCATATGTTTCCGCATTGCTGAGAAAAATGATGTTTTAATATATGCAAATGAGCCTCTAGGAGCAACAGGGGAGTTGCCATTACACTTGGAGGCTCTGCTCTCTCTGCAACTGTTGCGTCCTCTGCACTTTGATTGACCAGGCAGTGAAAATGTCGTAACACCTGGAGCGTCAGTTGCAGAGAGAGCGCAGAGCCTCTAGGTGCAATGGCAACACTCCTGTTGCTCCTAGAGGCTCATTTGCATATAGTAAAACATCATTTTTCTCAGCAATTTTGGTGCGGTCTGGAAAACTAGTAAAAGGTGGGGTGCACTGCCATTGTGCTGAAATCAGTCACAAAAATCTGCCATGCAAACATACCCTATATACGTATTCCAATGGCTCCTGCCTTCTGCATTCCTTCCATCACAATATATACTGCTCATTTCCATGGTTACAACCACCCTGCAATCCAGCAGCGGTGGTCATGCTTGCACACTACAGGAAAAGACGCTAGTCTCTTCTGTGGCTGGGACCATGGGTGCACACAGAGGTTGGTGCTTTTTCCTAGTGTGTGCAAGCACGACCACCACTGCTGGATTGCAGGGTGGTCGTAACCATGAAAACGAGCAGTGTATAATGTGATGGAAAAATGAATCCAGCCAGCAAAGGAAGCAATATGAACAATTACAATACATTAGTAAGTGCCTTGTAGTAACTTTCACTACATGATAAATGCCACTTACTGAAGTGAGACAACCCCTTTAAAAAAAATAGGGGTTTACATTGCTCCCCTGAGAGCAGCAGAATACGTTGCCACTCTAAAAATAACGGACACATAGTGAACCATTGTGTCAAATAATAGTAATGACTAGGATGGAAAATCATGTTGTAGGCTCCTGTTTGTCACTTGCTCACAGTGAGACGCGGGCAGGACCTGTAAACGCTTCTTAAGTCACGACTCCCCCGGGATGCTATAACCCTGTCTCTATTTACAGCAATCAGCGTGCAAATTGGCGCAGTGATCGCTTCCTGTAACACAGGGACGCACTGGGAGCCTCGTTAATGACGTCTTATGTGGCACCGGTGGCTGTACAGCATAATGCAGGTCTACCGTTAACCCTTTGTGCAGTTCAGCATGATGCAACGGATTAAGTGCGAATTTCCCTACAGACAACGCAGATCTGCATCTTCCTAGCACATCATTCACAGTGATCGCGAGGTGTAATAAGCAAGCACGGAGGCCCCCAAAAGATGGAATGGGGACCCACACCATCAGCAGGGGTTTGCTCCATGTGTCCTACTTTTCCGCAATCCGTCGCCATCATTGACCGCACGTCTTCCCGGTGTACCTTCGTACATACAGGAGACAGGGGCTATGAAAAGTGCAGGAGGTAAGTATATGGAAAAGCTTGGTTTGTCGCAGTTTTGGAGGTGCCGGATTGTGGGCATGGTGGCTGGAGCTATACAGGCGATATTTTGTCTGAAGGCGGCAAAAATAGGGATCATGGGGTCCCATAGCAAAATTCAAGATGATAGCATTCCTATTTAAAAACCAGAAATTTGGATTCCTTTTATAATACAGGTGTATTGGGAAGCTGTGGTTTTCTCAGCTGTATGTAATCCACCACTAGAGGGTGCTAACTGCCATATGTCTGAATCTGTACAAGTCGAGCTCCCCCTGGTGGCTGCTGCAGGTGAGCACTTTGCATGTCAGTGCCTACCACCTCAGGCTCCATAGGAGTTGCATGCCCTGCCTTTACGATAGGTACACCACTGGTCATGAACCACCCAGGAGTTGGTATAGGAGACGCAGCTCATTGCAGACCACAGTATCACGGGTGCCTACTACAGACGTCCGTGCGTTAAATATGGATCCACATATAACTTTAAATCATTCCACAGTACTATGACTCTGTCAAAACGAACCTTAGATCCTAGCAGTAGAGTGGGTCATAATGAATGGCTAATTGATTTGGACCTCAGGAAGTAGGATTAAAGAGGTTTTCCCACAAAAAATATTCTACAGTTTTCAGACCAGCACCTGGATCTGAATACTTTTGTAATTGCATGCAATTAAAAATTTTTGCATAGCCACTGAGTTATTCAATAAAATGTATCTGTATAGCGCCACCTGCTGTTTTTTTTTTTTCATATTTCTTTGTCACTGCTCACTGAGATGGCCGCACATGCTCAGTTTCATCCTTCAACTGCCTGCTGAGCTGTGATAGGGAAAGAATGGACACGCCTCCTGAGCTGTGATAGGGAGAGCATGGACACGCCTCCTGAGCTGTCAGAGCTGAGACACGCCTCCTGAGCTGTGATAGGGAGAGCATGGACACGCCTCCTGAGCTGTGATAGGGAGAGATGAGACACGCCTCCTGAGCTGTGATGGGGAGAGCTGAGACACGCCTCCTGAGCTGTGCATAGGGAGAGCATGGGACACACCTCCTGAGCTGTGATAGGGACAGCTGAGACATGCCTCCTGAGCTCTGATATGTAGAGCATGGACACGCCTCCTGAGCTCTGATAGGTAGAGCATTGACACACCTCCTGAGCTGTGATAGGGAGAACATGGACACACCCCCTTAGTTGTAGCAGAAACACTCCGCTTGAGCTGTCAGCTTGATATAAATCTAGCAGAGCAATGAATGTGGAGATCTCTGGATCCATGTGAGGTACAGGGCTGGTCCTAGCTTTGTTAGAAACAGATTGTCATGTACTACTAGATGATGTCTGATTTTAATTTTTTACATTAGTCATGGGATAACCCCTTTAAAGGGGTATTCCCATCTAACAAATGTAGTTTGTATAGTTAGATATAGCCATACCAATATTATTACTAATACAATGTATTTATATAAAATGTACCATTTAGAAGATTTTCCTATTTGTATTTCCATTGTCCCACACACATCAGTCAGGCCGTTGCCCCTGGTTACGACCACCGCAGCCATGTAGTAGTGGTGGCCGGCTTGCTCCTGTTCAAACCCGCTCTGAGGTAACTGCTGTATTGTGAACGCACATTACATGAGCATGCGGAGACACATCTTAGGGTTGTAGAATTTTTGTCTGCGCTTCCAAAACGCAGAGAAACTGATCCTGTTCCAAGATCAATTCGATCTCTATAAAGCAGGATCTGTTTAAAGTCTTGCCGTTTTTAAACGGATCTTGACCCAATGAGTTTTTGAAGCTGGCCAGCGTCCAAACGCAAGATGTGAAAGTACCCCTAAGATGTGTCTCCCGCATGCTCATTGCAAATGTGCGTTCACAATACAGCAGTTCCTCAGAGCGGGTTTGAAAAAGGAGGCAAGACTGACCACCACTACTACATACATGGCCGTCAGGTGGCCGTAACTAGGGGCAACGGCTCTGAAGTGATGTGTGTGGGAGCAATGGAAATACAAATTCGGGAAATCTCTAACGGTCACATTTTATATAAATACATTCTAATTAGTAATAATACTGGTATGGACTATATCTAACTAATAGCAACCTACCATTTGTGAGATGGGATACCCCTTTAAGCGAAAGAAATGTCCCACAGTCATTCCGAGCTTTCCATTTAAGAGTGGAACCAAGCTGCCAGAAAATTCACCATGTTGATCTGGACTAGAGAGCGCGAACGTGCTCGTAACGAGCACTGTACCGCTCGGCTCCCCTGCGCCCGCATGGGGAGGGGAGCCTGCGCCCATGCGAGCGCAGGGGAGCCGAGCGGTACAGTGCTTGTTACGAGCACGTTCGCTCATCTCTAATCTGGACCTCCAGTTACTGCTATAAAACGGTGCATGGAGACGTTCCTCGGGACACAAAAGCTTTCCATAAAAACGGAAATTACGTGTAATTCCAAGAAACACCTGAGGGGGAGCTAAAGGGAAAGATAAGAGCAGGAGCTATGCATTTCTAAGAAGCCCGGGTGACACTGTGACAAAATGACAGTCCTGTTCCTGCTATAAATGGCTGATGTGTTTAGCGCGTGCTTAGTATTGGGAGGAAAATACATGAGGAATATATATAGATATTTATACTCGCAATATAAAAATAATCCTTTATTAACAAATGCATTGGTTGGTACATTTCATGGTATATCAGTGGTCTGGACACAGAGGCGGAAATAACATCTATATATCTTAAGGCTGCCTATTAATTCACTAGGGACCTACGTCATCTGTGGGGCACAATTATTTTCAATCAGGGGGAACGTCATTAAAGGGAATGTCGCCAGGAAATTCATTGTTACATTGCCTTGTAGGTCTACCTCAGCCGAATGTAATGATACCTTTCATTGAGCGATCCGTTGCTTCATTCTGGAGAAAAAGTGCTTTTAATCCACAGGCAAATGAGCAGTTAAGTGCACTGAGGGCAGGTCCAAGACACTGTGTGCACCCTGACTCGTCCTGCTTCCTCTGCCAGCCCCTCCCTCTCCTTATTGGACAGGGCTAGGCGAGGGGACTATGCAGAAAACAGGTCTCATCAATCAAGAAGGAAAGGGAGGGGCTTGAAGAAAAAAGAAAGAGGAGCCAGAGTGCACAGAGCTGTTTGGGACCGCCCTCAGTGAACTTAACTGCTCATTTGCATATGGATTAAAAGCCCTTTTTCACCAGAAGTAAGAAACAGATTTAAAGGAGGCATTGCATTCAGCTGAGCTTGTCCCTTCTTCATTCATTTTACAGATGCATTTTAAACCCTAATCAATAATATGTATTGAAATTTATTATACAATAACCAATATGCTATTCCAGTCCGATAACTGCACAACGGCTTCTATCAGGGTCCACAAGCATCATAAACAATCATCTGAGGGTGGGGGGGTTACAATAGAAACTGCAGATCTTTATCTTTGTAAAGAAAAATCTTAAAGGGGTATTCCGGTTACCATAAATATAACTTATGTTTTAGACTAATTCATCATCAATCATTACCTAATATAATGTCAATCTCACATTTACCATTCAGTAGTTATAAAAGTAGTTTTCTTCCTCTGCTACCCACTGTGTTTCCTCATAAATTACCATGGCATCGACCTGTAGTTCTGAGCCTTTGTTAGGTCAGGCATGCTCAGTGTGTTGCTATCAATTCTCTAGCTAAATGTTATTGTGCTGCTGATTGAGTAGAGGGGGCGTGTCTGGACTGTATATCAAGCAGCCAATCAATAAACTGCAACACTCACAGCAGGAAAGCTAGGGATTGTGGGTATTGTAGTTTTGTGAGGGAAGATCAGGCGCCATGCTACTCAGTGTATTGCAGGCTCATACAGGAGCTAGACAAATGGATTGCAAGGTAAAATGAAGCTCTGGTTATATGTATAGGTCTGGGTTCTGGTTGGGTCACAGCTTGTGGCCTTAATGCAGTTTTTCAAAAATTAAATTACTTTACCGGAATACCCCTTTAAATCTGCACCTGTCGTAACACAGTTCAGCCACCAGGTGGCGGCATTTATCAGGAAGAATATTATTACGGGCAGGAATAGAATCCATGATGTGCAGTTCTGCTGTCATATCAGCGGGGTAGATGCCATACGGTGGATGACACCCATTGGTCTCGGGAACAGTTGCAGTTCATATCAGTCACATAAAAGGGTCCAGTAACCAGCGCACGCCTTCACTGTGACTTCTTTTTCGGACTCCGACTTTTCCACATGATATACGTGACAAAGACGCCTGAGAGAAGAGACACAGACATGTCATTACTGTGTATATCGAGCTGCGCCTCTACGTGCCACATCTACAAGCCTGCTGAAGACGGACTTTATTTTAAAGGGACTTCACCACCACAATAGATCCCCCTTTTAAGGGCATCTGTCAGCAGTTTTGTACCTATGACACTGGCTGACCTGTTACATGTGCACTTGACAGCTGAAGACATCTGTGTTGGTCCCATGTTCCTATGTGTCCGCATTGCTGAGAAAAATGATGTTTTATTATATGCAAATGAGCCTCTAGGAGCAACAAGGGCGTTACCATTACACCTAGAGATGCTGCTCGCTCTGCACTTTGATTGACAGGATCAGGTGTTATGATATTTTCAATGCCTGGCAGATGTCCTTAAAATAGGACCTCTAAGGCACAATGTAATAGAACTGAGCTAGTGGCTGCCCCTTGACCAGTCCCAATAGTTGGTCATAAGCATTAGATTGATGGTGGCCGAAGCCGCCGATGTCAGCAGTAACGCCTGACTGTTAGGGCACTCCACTACAATTCCCAGCATGCCTCTTCTCAGAACTGCCCCAGAAGTGAATGGAGCAAGCTAGAGGTTGTAGTTGTATGGCGGTGGAGTGCTGCTGACCCCTGATCTCATGTGTTGGGGGGTGGTGTACTAACGGCAGATATCAGTGGAAATATAAGGGTGGGGCAGTTGGACTTCAACATGTACATTCCTTCTCCCCAGGCAACTGCTTTCTCCCCTCTCCCCATTCAGAACACATGCATGCACATGTATGGGGTGGTCAGAAGGCATGATTTATGGCCAACAGCTCTCGGCGGGACAAAGCCCCGGGGTGGGGATGGGGCGGCAGGACACAGCCCCGGGGTGGGGCGGCGGGACGCTCCTTAAGCCACCCCTTGCTATACAACATAGGAACCTGTTTGATTATTTAGCGGTAGGCAGGCAATGTGAAAATGATTTAAAGGGACTCTCTCATTACTTTATCTATATGCAAATTAACAAGCCAAAGGGGCGGTCCCAAGGGCTAACGCTCCCACCTACACTGAGACTCGTTTGTCCCTTCTGCATTTTTCCTTCAGCTCTACAAGTCAGCAAGCCTTTAGATGATATCCTGCGCAGGCGCCATGCTGGATCCATCTTGCACCTGTGCGGTCAGTAACTCTCTGTTGGCAGCGGCGTCATCGGGTTCACTGCACAAGCACAACAGGCTTGTGTACTGACTGCCCAGGCACGCAACGCAAAGTCCAGCAGTACGTCTGCGCAGGATTTCATCTAGGGCTTGTAATGTAGACAGCCGGATAGAAGATGCTGCAGTGTAGATGGGGTATCTATGGACTGTTATCTCTGGGGACCGCCCCTTTGGCTCTTTTCACCTGATTTGCATACAGTGTATGTCACCTACAGGGCACCGGGAACAGTTTAATTTAATACGTGAAAACGCGGTAACAGAATCCGTTAGGTGCCAGCAGTAAATGTACAGTTACATTGGTAACCTGGGGTCCGGCCAGCCCTGGCATACGACATGACTCACCCATGAGGAGGAGGAGAATCAAGCCCCGCCAACAGGGGCAGCAGCACGGCGTACTCGCGGGGAAGGAAGAAGGAATGAATCACATGGTCGCTGTCAATGAACGGCTGGAAAGAGAGAAGAGGAGGCGGCATTAACAAGAGCTGAACGGCTCCTTACACCGACGGGTGACATCACAGCGGCAGGTGCCCATGTGTATGGGGGTATCGTAACCCCTGATGTCCAGGGAAAGAAGGATTGGGCATGTTGTGTTTCAGGAAGATGCCATCCACTAAAGGGCACCCTACTCTGCAGCATGTGGGACTCTTACTGTACGCTCGCTCACACTTCCGCAGCATATCTTCTCCATGTCTGACTTTATAGACCATGT